>QEPC01011419.1:272498-293289 GCA_003113815.1 Sphenodon punctatus
ATCTCCACCAAAATGGCAGGAATTCCGGATCACAGGCCAAATCACCCTCAAGTACCCTAGGCCTTCTAGGCTAATACTCTTTGGAGGATTCTTCGTCCAAAGGCTGCCCTGGCAGAGGCCCATTTGTCAATAAGGTAGTACCGGGTAAAGGAGTGCTTCGAGGCTCAGGAAGCTGCTTTGAAAATGTCCTCCAACGACGTCCCTTGAAGGAGCTCTGCATTGGTGGATGCAGACCTAAAGGAGTGTGCAGTGATGCCCTCGGGAACCCTGAGTCCCATTGATTTATAGGCTAAGGCAATACATCCCCTAAGCCACCTGGCCAAAGTCGCTGGTGATGCCATTTTCCCTTTGGAACCCTGATGAAACCTCAGAAAAAGGGCGGAATCCACTCTGAACTCTTGTGTCCTATCTAAGTACACCTTTAGTGCCCTTCTAACGTCTAATTTGTGCCAGAGGACCTCCCTGGGGTGCGAGGGATTAGGACAAAAAGAGGGAAGCTCCAGATCTTGCCCTCGATGGAAGCTGGAGTCCACTTTCAGTTGGAAGGCTGGGTGCAGGGTCAGAGTGACCTTGTCCTTGTCAAAGTGGCAGAATTCGGGGTCTGCTGACAGTGCCTGCAGCTCCAACACCCTCTTTGCCGACGTAATGGCCACAAGGAAGGCCACTTTGAAGGACAGGATCCTGAGTAGTACTCGCTGCAAAGGTTCGAAGGGTGGTCCCTGTAAAGCGTCCAGGACAATGTTTAAATTCCACGATGGGAAGCGATGATGGGCAGGCAGTGTCAAGCTTGCGGCCGCATTCAAAAAACATCGCACACGTCTGTGCTCGCCTAGTGAGTCCTGGGTTGACCGTGCTAGGGTCGCCGAGAGGGCTGACACCTGTCGCCGGAGTGTGCTAATGCTCAGTCCTCTATCTAATCCTTCTTGCAGAAAGGCTAGGACATCTAGAACGGTGGCCCTGGTCGGGATTACGTCATGTTATAGCGCCCAAGATCTGAACGCCCTCCACGTGGTGTTGTATATCTGGTTGGTTGACCTTCTGACTCCGAGCAGGGTCTTCATCACCTTGTGATTGTAGCCAAAGGCATTCAGGTACTCCTGCTCAACCTCCAGGCAGTCATGTTGGAGCTCCTCCTGCACGTCCTGGACTGGCTGCACCAGCTTAACCGCGCGCAGGCTGGGCGCTGGCCCTATTGACCGGGTGTTATTCCGGGCCTGCCGCTGCCAGCGCTGCCCCCCCTTCTGTTGCCCCGTCCCCCTGCTCTGCCCTGGTGATGTCCCTGTTGCTGGTTCCAATTTTTATTAAAGGTTTTTGTGTTCCTTCCCCGAGTGTGTGTGTTGTGCTTTGTGTTGACCTCTCCCCTTGTCCAGGCACCTCTGGGGGTGATGTGGGGTTGCCTGGGTGATGTGGGTGCTTTCCCCCCCTTGCCCATCTCTGTGTGCTTTTGTTGCCTGATGTGTGTTTGCTACTCTGCTGGGGGCGGGGGGGGGCACTGGGCTATCTGGGCTCTGTGCCGGGCGGAGACAGCTCCTTTATAGCAGCTTTCATCCCTGCTTCCTCCTGCCCCACCCACGCGAGTCCTGGCAGCTCGGGGGCCGGGCCGCGTTGTGTGGCTTTGTTTGCCCTGCGTCAGCCACGTTGTGCCGTCACTGGGCGGGGCTTCCCTGGCGTTCCCAGTCCCGGCTGTCCGTATACTTCCACGGGTGTTTTCTGGGTGCCTCCCGGGATAGGTGTTTGGCCACTGGGTGTTTTCCGGCCCCCTCCCTTCCCTTCCCACAACCCCCCGTGGCACTGTTCATGTAACAGTCTTCCTGCTCAGCACTGCTGGGTGTTCGCTGGGTGTGCTCTCCCACCCATCCACACCCATCTCCACCCATTGGCGCTGCTGCGCCGTCCATGTAAAAACAGCCATAGTCAGTAAGATTTCTTCTTTGGGTGTGCAACTCTGTAGCGTAAATATAATACATTCTTAATCTAAGTCTGGAAAGATCAATTTATTTAACAGTTTTTTATCCCTAACTGAAATGAAATTATATTCATTTCCTTATGACATTTCCTTCTAAAAATCTGACTAGACTATGCCCTGGATATGGTTTTCAACTTTGGTCTCCTGATTACTGTACTCCTGAAATATGAGCTGTGATGAACAGAATGTAATCCTGTTAACAACACTTCTGAAAAGCATCAAATGAAACCATATTCGCTTTTTTTTTNAGTAGCACCTTGGGAGTGCTGTGTGCAAAGCTTATCCAAGGTCCTGTGCTATTGGAGATTCTGCCACAAAATATAATCCAGTTTAAGGAGAGCATGTCCACGATCATGAGATTTTTAAGTGACTGGATGACCAAAAAAAAATCCACTCAAACTAACCTCTCAGTTTCCTGCAAGGTGATGTCTATCAGTCAGGCATATCAGAAGAGTTCTTGGCCAGTTATTTTCACTAACAACATTTCCTTTATTTCAAACATTGAATGTTTAATTATTTTATGTTTTAAGGACATGGTCCTGATTCTGTAAAGCACACAATCATACGTATAACTTTGTGTATGAAGCATCTCATTGGATGTAAACAAACGGCAGCCCTGCCTCTGTTTCGCCTTACCCCTGGGTGCTGCTGTCTGTCTGCTCAGTGAACAGCTACTGCAGCCTGCTCTTGGCCAGCAACTGTCCTGGGCAATGCTATAGAGTCATGGGCAGTAGTCTAGAGCACTGCGTGATCTGCCCGCAACTCTCTGGTGAGGGGAAGTGCCACATGGGTGGACTGCGGGCCATGACAGCTGCCAGGTCTATGTAAACCCAACCCAGGCGGGGCTGGACACTCCCGGAACAGCTCTGGGGATGGCTAGCCCCAGGTCCATCTAAAGACACCCATTACCTTAAAATACCTTGTGTGTTAATGTGCTAAGGTGCCTTATTTGCTCAATATTCTCTTTTAAAACAAAACTTTGAGTCCAATTCTCTTCTCAAACCAATTTCACATGAGTAGTTTCCTTGACTCCCCTGACCTCTTCCTTTCTCATCTCCATATTTCTCCTCTGTATGCCAGCTTCTACATCATAAGATACTCAAGTTTTATGTCTGCAAGTCACCTGTATAAACTCTTATTCTTTCTTCTTTCAATTCCAGTTTTTGTTGTATGATAAGCAAAAATTAAAATGCAATTGAACTTTGACATTAACATTGCGGCTAAGTGAAATGTATCACGTTTATTCTGTTTGTGGAATGCAATGTACATGTGTCAAGGAGGAATGTTCAGCATTTACTCAAAAGCATGCAACACAGTAATTCCATTTCTTATGCCCTTCCAGCTTCTCTGGGTCTCGCTGTTCTCACCCCACCCTCTAAAAGACTAACTTCACTGACACTAGGGTGATTTCCATTTTAGAGTTATAATGGTGAAAGTGAGAGCAGAATCATTGTTCCCTTTGGTTTCCTGCTCATTAACCCAAGTAACATTCCTGACTGTGCTCTCACATCAATGTAAACCAGGAGTCATTCCACTTAAACACAACTGGTCCATGCTTGATATCAGCAGTAAATCCCATTCACAGTGCTCTAGACAGCAGGAGCCTGGAGAGTGGGAGGAAATAATATGTGCATGTATACCTGAGACTCAGAAACAAAGCTGGTAAAGCTGTACACCAATTTTTTTTTATTGGCCAGTCACTCATACCAGTGTTGCCAGTGCCACCAAACCTTCCTCTCCTACTTCTCTCTCTATTTCCATTGATGGTGTTACTACCCAGCCTGTCTCCCAGACATGTAGCCTAGGATTCATCTTTTGACTCCTCCCACTCCTTTGCACTTTGGATTCAGTCTGTTGCTAAGGCCTGTCACTTAACAACATTGCTAAAATCAGGCCCTTCCTTCCTGCTTCCGCTGCCAAAACTCACACACTAGTCACCTCTCACCATGATTTCAGGCCAGCCTTCTTCTTATTGCCCTCCTCCCCTCTCACCATGACCACAATCACTTCGGTTCAGCACTCAGTTGCCTAGGTCATCCACCTAGCTGGCAATTTTGATTATGTTCAACCCCTTCTCTGCTCCCTCTACTGACTGCTTTCCCCCCTTCACATCCAGCACAAGCTCCTGGTCCTTCAAGGCTCTTCATGGCCTTGCCCCTCACTATCTTTATGCATTTGTTTTGTGCTGTATTCCCACTTGGGAACTTCAGTTCTCCTCTGCCACCACCCTCACCCACACCCGAGTCTCCTGCTCCCCAAACTCTCTTACCTTGTGATGTGCAGGTACTGGCCCTTTAAGAGCAGCCTGGCTATCACTCTAGACATTCACTCTGCTCTCTCCCTTTAAATCCATCCTGACGGTCTACCTCTTCAGTCAGGCTTTCCCTAGCTCCTCATCTCTACAGACTGCTCACTGATGCCCTTCCTACTATCCTTTCATTCTAACCTGTAACTAAACTACGCATGTGCACCTACAACTTCTCAAACCTGTGAATGTATCTCGGTCTCTCCCTATGATCCCTTCCCTTGTCTCACCTACACTGTAAGTCTTGATGGGCAAGGACCTTTCTTTAATTAATGATTGTTCAGCAGTATACTGCTGATGCTTTATAAATACTTAGAGAACAATCCAGCTCCATACAAGTCAATTAGAGTTTAGCCATTGACTTCAATGGAAGCTGGATCGTGCTCTTAACATGTATTTTGCTATATTTTGGGGGTTTGGGGATGGGGGGGTGGTGATTTACAAATAATGATGTACCCGGAGATGTACCCAAATTGTTTTGTCCTGCTCAAACACCTGTATTGGTTTACAAGCTTGTCCCACCACCACTAGATCTGTCATCTCTGCGATAGTCCATTAACTATCAAATTGAACATTAAACACTGATTGTCCCTTTTACCAGTGCCAAAGAAAGGTTTTCTGTCACTGGAAAACGGTTTCTGGATAAAATGGTTTCCCTTCCCAGCACAAGGCTGTGAAGCAATGCAGTTGTATTATTATTATTAACAAACATTTATATAGCGCCAGCAGTGTACCTGGCACTTTACAAAGTAATTAAATAGACACGGTCCCTGCCCCTAGGGCTTACAATCTGAGAGACAGGAGCTGGGGGAGAGACATAGGAAGGGGAACAAAGGGAGAGACAAGGGGTCTAACATTCATGAAGATGCGAGGTCTCAAGTGCACGTACTTGGCTTGGTTATGATGAGAATGACAGCAGGCAGGTCCATGTGGCAAGGATAAGGGTAAACAGACCATAGGTATAGGAAATAGTGGCTTAGCAGGATAAAGAGTCAGACAGAGCAGAGCGAAAGAGGTGAGTTTTAAGGAGAGATTTGAAGGTATGAAGGGAGGGGGCAAGGTGGATGTGGACAGGGAGGGAGTTCCAGGCATGGGGGGCAGCAAGTGAGAAGGGACGAAGGCGCTTAGGGGAGCAGGGAAGATGTGGAAGGGTGAGAGAAGGGACAGAGGAGGAGCGAAGTGCACGGGCTGGAGTATGGAGGGCGATAAGTGCAGAGAGGTAGGGGGGAGCGAGGTTGTGAAGAGCTTTATAGGTGACGACTAGGAGCTTGTGCAGGATTCGTTCAGGAAGGGGAAGCCAGTGAAGCAAAGAGAGGAGGGGCTGCACATGGTCGAAGAGACTGGCGAGGTAGATGACCCTGGCAGCAGAGTTTTGGACAGAGATGAGGGGAGAAAGGTGAGACCGGGGAAGACCAGAAAGAAGAAGGGTACAGTAATCGAGGCGAGAGATGACCAGAGCATGAACAAGAGTTTTGGCAGACGAGACAGAGAGAAAAGGGCGAATCTTAGCAATGTTATGGAGGGAGAAGCGACAGGATTTAGCAACAGAGTCAATGTAGGGTTTAAAAGAAAGGGCTGAGTCAAAGATGAAGCCTAGGCTATGGGTTTGGGGGACAGGCAGGATGGTGACTCCATCAATAATTATTGACAGAGAGGAAGGATGAGGGGGGAAGATAAGGAGTTCAGTTTTAGCCATGTTGAGTTTGAGTTGACATTGAGACATCCAGGTAGAGATGTCTGAGAGACAGTTGATGAGGCGAGCTTGAACAGAGGGAGAGAGAGAGGGAGTAGAGAGATAGAGTTGAGTGTCATCAGCATAGATTTGTTTCACAAATGACCTGAGTAAACTTGTTAAACAATAATGTTATTCTATGACAATGGGTGTTTTTAGACCAACAGCTGTCCTGCCTCTGCTCCGCCTCACCCCCGGGTGGGCCATCCGTTTAAAGGTGACCCATCCAGGGATGAGTCAGAGCAGAGGCGCGGCAGGCTGACTGCTCCGGGGCAGCTCCACTGGCAGTGCTCTGTGGACCGTCCAAACCCAGAGCACCGGTCATGGGTGGAGCAGCAATCTGTCTACTCAGTGGATGGGCTGCTGCAGATCCACTTCAGGCTGGGGGTTGCCCTGGCAATGCCAGAGCTGCAGGCGACGGCCTAGAGTGGCAGCTGATCCACTCACAGCTCTATGTTGTGTGGGAAGGGACGCCATGCGGGTGGACTGTGGGTTGTGGCAGTGCTAGGGCCAATGCCGGGGAGAGAGGGAAGGGTGTGGTGAGGTTTAGGTGTGGGTGGAGTTTTTAATGTCTGTTTTTGCGCACCTGGTTGCTCTTATTGTTATGAATTTTTATTAGGTGTTTTTTATGATGTTTTATTGTATTTTATTGTTATGGTTGTTATGGCCACCCCAAGTTGCTGGAAGCAGGATGGGGCGAGATACAAGTTTATAAAATAAATAAAATAAATTTAAAACCGGCACTGTCAGGGCTGCATGTAGGGGATGTGGGGCTGGCCACTCCTGAAGCAAGTCGGGTGGTGGTCCATCTAAAGGCACCCAATGTCAAGAGTACTAAACAGGTTTGGAAATCTGTATTCTAATCTGAACCGTTTCAGAAAACCTACAGGTTTGATACAGGGTGTTTGTGTGAACAAACGCACAAGGGCCTGGCTATGGGCCAGATCCAGTGATACTGCTCTTGCAATCCCTGGAGCAACCAACTGTGCTTATGTTAATTATTTCCATTTATACCCTGCCACTCTTGCCTAACGGCAACTCAAGGCAGCTAACATGTCAACAGTAATATAAAGCAATAAAAACAGTTAAAAATCGATAAATATATAAAACAAACATCATCGTCATAAAAACCAGATCCATACAAAAACAGATTTACCCACCCATAAATCCATCTGCAAAGTATGCCAAAAACATATCGCAGCGGGCTCTGGACAAATCCGGTTTCAGGCGGAAAGAGGCCAGACTGACCAGATCCCTCACCACTCAGAGCAGCTCCGCTGAATGCAACTGAAGCAGACACTATGACGGCAGCAAAGAACTGTTACTTTGCTGCCCACACAGCCACAGCATAGATCCTCAAATATACTGTATGCCGCAATCGATCGTCTTGAGTGCGAGTACGGCGCCATCATTGTTCCAACCACCTCCCCATACGCTTCAACCATCCCAGGTTCTCTGTAAACCACAGAGACCTGCGGTGGCAAAATACTGGGAGCGGACGCTTAAGAGCCACCTGATCAATGGCCCCAGCTAGCCAATCATTCCAAAAGGCCATGAGGTCATCGAAGGAGCAGTCATTGAGATCAACAGGCAAATCCCCCAGAGCATTCTGGAACCCATCCGGTTCCATATATACAATGTAACATGTGAATGGCTACAGTGCCAGATACACACCTAGCTGGGGAATGGCCAGGGTTGGGGCTGAACCTGGCACTGCTATGAGCGTATTGACACAGGAGTGCTGCTGCTCCCACGGATCAGCTGCTTAGTCGGTAGAGCGTTTTGTCACCAAATAGTTGATTGATTTCTTGAAGAACGAGCACCCTTTCGGTCTACTAGCAGCAGCGCCAGCTCCCATTCCAGCTCTGGCCCCTCTCCAGCCAGTGTTGGAGCAGGCACTGCTGTGGGCAGACTGGGGATATTTTCATGTGATCTGCCGTGTGTGTAACCTTGGCTAACAGATTCCGCACGTATGCAGCTCTATGGCTGCTCGTTCACATTACCTGGAGCAGCAATTCTCCTGGTGGCAAATCTCAAATCCTATGTTTAACTCTGCATGTGGGCGTGGGGTTAAAAGTGTCATAAGTCAGGTCCTGCAGCGTTTTTTCTTACGAATGACAGGGCTGGATTTTGAGCCCTGTCTTTTGTAAGAAAAAAAGCCACAGGACCCGGCTGATGACGCTTTTATCCCTGCACCTACATGCAGAGCTCACAGTAAGATTCTCAGCCTGGAGATTCGACGCTCAAGGTAAAGTGGATAAGCAACCTATGCTCTTACTACAGGCAGAAGTCAGGAGCAAAAGTGCTTTAAATTCTCTAGCTCTCAGCGGTATGTGCAATCAAAGCTACTATTAAAATCTTTATTAGTGCAGCTAAGGTGTTTAATTGGGTGCCACCTAATTGGCTTAGGTTTCCACAAAATGCTTAGAAATAGAAAAACTAAAAGAAAAAAATAAGAAACTAAATGGAGCTATATCAGAATGGATGACAGTCAAGATGAATGAAATGAAAGATAAAATGGAAGAGGTATTTTTTCTTTGTTTTAAGAAATGAGTTGCCTTAAAACGTCTTTCCTTGATGTCAGGCATGTGCAAATGCTACGTTTGCCTGGACTCGACTGACTGAATGCAGATTAGTTCCAGCAGGGGCTGTCATTATACAGAGTGTGATAGCAGATGCTTGCATCACTAGTGATGCTATTGCTGCTTGACAGGCCTGATGCTCAGTGCCTATGATAAGGGAAGAGCAATGAGCACACAGATAAGCAAGAAGACTCCCCCCACCCCCCATGTTTGTTGGGAATGCATTTGTAAGCCTGACCGTATGGATCGTAGACAGAACTGATGTCAGCAAGTGTGGTGTAAGATTCTCATGGACTGATACACGAGCTGCTATGCTAATACTGGATTCCAAAACAACTCTCCTAATGCTTCCTCTAGAACAGGGCTGGGAAACCTGTTCCCTCCCCCTTTGAAAATTAGTACAAACTCTGCAGGCTGGATAGGAGTTGGGGCAGGATGCTTAAGGGGTGGGCTTGGAATGGAGGAATGAAGGGGCAGGTCCAGATCATGGATCTATGCCATGGATCCATCCCCTGCCCTTGGGTGCATGCACTCATCTTCTTCCTCTTCCCCTTCCCCTTCGCTCAGTCTTTCAGTGCTTGACCATGAGGACTGAATCCACAGACCAGATCCAGGAATTAGAAAGGAGGCAAATAAAAAACAACCACAGGCCAGATTCAGCCCACAGAGCTCCCCACCCCTGCCCTAGTGGACTCTGTCACTCTTCTGAACAGAGAATGTTAGTTGTTATGAATCCAGCCGTATAGGGCTGAATGGGTATGGCCTAGGAGAATGGGTGTAGGATTAAGAGTCAGGAAGGATTGTCTCCTTTGTCCCCCCCATGTTTCCTCTTCCCTGTCCATCCTACATTGTAAACCCCTCAGGGCAGGGACCTGTCTCTAATTGTGACTGTTAAACACCAGAGACATTTCTGGCACTATAAGTAGTAAAATAATAATAATAATAATTTCTTTAACCTGTTCTACAAGAAGGCAGACAAGATGATCATAATATTTCCTTCTGGAGTTAAAATCTACATGAGAAAGTTCTGAGTTCTTATCTCTTCTCTTCCACTGACTCACTGTGTCCTTGCAAATGCCTCTGCAATCCCTCTGTCCATTTCCTTGTTTGTAAAATGGACATGATCAATCCGTTCTGGTCCCACAGGGATGGTGTGAGCGTTAGGCAGCTTATATCATTTATACAAGAGAACATGGATGGCATTTGGAAGCATCAAGAAAATCACACAAACTTCATCAATGAAAAATCTTATCAGGATAGGCAGGGACCAAAGTTCACTGAGTTTTCCCCATTGGTAACAGTGAGGAAAATGCAGTGAACACGAGTCCCTGATTATGATTATGGGCATCCTCTATCCCTTCTTCCCTCTCCCTGCATTACTGCTGCCCCCAAGCATTCCAAGGCCCCCAGAAATCAGGAGGACTTTACATTTGTTCGTGCCACTGAACTTGCTGGGTTGTTTAACCTTGGGTTTCTCTAAGAGTTAGAAACTTATTTTTTTTAAAAGCATGAAATCTGAGATTCTCACTTAAAAGGACTCCAGGAGTAGGAGCTTTAGGAACAACAAGTATGATACAATTACAAGTGTTGACAACTTTCCCATAATTTTTAACACTTCTTCAGCACTGATCTCAATGCTGCCTGTTAGGAATGGGACTTCTGGTTTTGGAAAGAACGAAAGTACCCAATAATGGCTATATCGGATTAATCCGATATTTCAGTTCTCTCTCAGTATCAGAGGTATCTGATCTTTGGCATTGGTTTTTTAATCAGATTTTTAACATTGTAGTTTCCCCATTGACTTCAATCAGAATATACTTCAATGGGGAAAACGTTCTCTCGGTATCGGATTTTTAACATTGTGGTTTTCCCCATTGACTTCACTCAGAATATACTTCAATGGGGAAAACCGCAATGTTAAAAATCAGATACCAAGAGAACTGAGAACAGATAGGGGAACCAAAACCAATAAAAAACGAGAACTGAAATTTTACCCAAGGCCCACCCCTACTGCCTGTGCAAAATTCATCAGCTTGATTGTGTCTTGCTGTCAGGAACCACAGATCTTGCACTAGTTTCCAGGCAGTGACGAGCCTTGTCAAGCCAGAGCTTTGCCCTGACCTCTTGCCTGATCTGGTTAGGATTTAGAGGGTTTCTCCTCCATAGCAGCCCAGGTTACACTTCCATTTCATCCAACTGGCCACATGCCACTATTTAGACTACCCAACAGGGACATAAATTTGGGTGGAACAATTCCAAATATTTTGCTTTAGAATGTGGATCTTCCTGGTTCCCTGCTGTCTGATGCTTCCTTCTTCCTTGTCTACTTGCCCAACTCTGAGCCTCTCCAACCTGTTGCTTGCTTGTATGCCACCAAACCTTGTCCTCGGCCTTCTTTCATCCTATACCCTAGTCCTTACCCTGAGCTTTCTTCCAGGCTGTGTCCCAGCCCTTACCCTGAACTTCCCTCCAGCTTATGACCCAGTCCTCACCCTTTTTCAGACTGACTGGTTGGCTTGTTTCTAAATGCTGCTTCCTGGATTATCCCTCTGGCATGCTGCATGGCTTCCTGCTATGGCTCTAATCTGACCAAGACTGTTCCCGACCTGGTGCCTTAAATTGGTTTCTAACTATACTGCCAGCTCTTGAGGCAAGTAATTGTGTTCTGCATGGCACTTAGCACCTATTCTGATTGGAGCTATAGAGTACTAAGTCCGCCATTAATTAAACACAGCACATTGAAAACAAAACATAAAGTTCGCAAATAAAACACACAACTAATTACAGCAGAGATTTCCTTAATCAAAGAGCAAGTTTAAAATAAAGAGCTAAAGATTTCATCACATATAAATTGTTAGACGTTAACAGTATTGATACCATAAGATCAACGAGAAAGAACAACTTCTCCCCTAACAAAGGAGTTATCCATTTCTGTCTCAGATCTTCATAACAAGGGCAGAAGAACAAAATATGTCCTAGAAATTCAATTTCATCTAGAAAACAAGAACAAACGTTTGGAGAACTCAATTCGAAGGGCTCTGCCTATTCTGACCACTGATTCATAGGCCCTTTTCACACAGACGCCACCCACCCATCTCCACTCACTGGATAGGTGGGAGAGCATCCATGTGAACGGCGCTGGGTGGGTGTGCTCACTCGCACACCTCCACCCACCGGGCCTGCAGCAGCGTCTGTGTAAAAAGGGTCATAGATCTGAAATTGTACAAGAGTCAACATTCTACATGTTTGAAAGTCTGTCAAATAAATCAAGTAGAATTCAAGCAAAAAGACTGTTTTAATTCAAATGTACCATGGGGCTATCTTAATTTCTGAGACCTTGGAGAGCACCTCCTGGGTGCCAGTGTCTAAAATCCATTGCTTTATAATGGACAACAACTGTCCTTTATGAAAGCTAGAGTAGTAGATTGGAGAGAGACCACTTTTGGAGAGAATAGTAAAAACCTGTTGCCACCATCGATATTTTCTAATCCCCTCATGTCTATACTGTTCCACCAGACATTTGTATGGGAGACGTTCAGAGTCCATCTGACAAATCTTGATCAAGAAACATAAAGCTCTAATCTTAGCCAAGATAGCCAGCGGATAAAGGCCAGTTTCGGCCTGTAGCATAGCAATTGGGGTAAAAATGGGCACTCTAAAAAGTCCTCTAATAAACTTATTTTGCACTATCTCAGTCTCTTTTGAGAAGCTAAAAAAACAAATATCCGATCCATAAAGGACTTGGGGCAATGCTTTAGCCTTATAGATATCAAGTGCAGAAACTAAACTAGAACAATCGGCAGACCTATATAACCATAAAATCCCTGCCACTGTATTTCTAGCCACGGCGATGCGCCGCTTCTTATGTGCAGTCCAAGAGCCAGAAGCAGAAAAGGACACCCCTAGATATATATACTCAGAAACCTGAGCAAATTATTAATAATGATGATTCTGATCTTCAAGGTCCTTTTTCAGCACCAGCCTCATTCACTTCAATGGGACTTGAACTAGTGGGGTGCTTTGATGATTGGGCTGTGTTTGTAGAGCACTTTGACTGTGCAGAGTAGTGAGAAAGTATGTTGTATGTTACATACAAGCATGCAACAAGGAGTTTATAGAAAACATGGACTTATTTAATTATGAACCAAGGGGGACGTGCTGTGTTGCCCCAAAGCATTTTAAACACAATCACAACAGGGTTGCCTGTCCAAATGTTGTGCACCAGTGAGAGTGACAGACTCCGGCTCTGAGATGGAAGGTGAAACCATTATTCCCTTCAGCATAGAAAGCTGGTGTGTTCATTTTCCTGCCCTATGCAATTTAAATTACTCTTTATGCATACAGCATTTAAATCACTCTTGCCGCTTTATGATCAAAAGCAGCACAGAAATGCTCAACCCTTCAAGACAGACCCAAGAGCCAAAAAATCTTTACCTTCTCCTCCCTTGTTTTGTCAGCATAGCATTTGTTCTGCCCTTTCAAACACCTGGCAGGTTCTCTTGTGATGTAGATGCAGAAAAGGAAGTGTGAAACCCAAGGACAGCAGCAGCAGCCTAAATAATAAATGGCTAAACCCTACCATGGTTTTGCATGGGGACACCAAGCTGAAGTTTCCTAGCTTGACAGGTTTTGTCTTCTCTGGGGACTTGGCATTCTCTAAATTGGAAAACAATCTTGGGAACACAAAGAGTGCTTCTCAGAGAAAACTCTGCATTTCCTCATTTCACGATGATATCTTTTATTGGACCAAGTCCAACTATTGTTGGAAATGTGCAAGCTTTCACACCTCACAGGGTCTTTCCTCAGGCAAGTAGGAGTCAGAACTGAAGTAGTCTGTTGCAGACTGCCAGAGTTTCTGAGTCTGAAACTCTTACACACATCTTATACAAGGCTCCCAAACACAGCGTTATAATGAGGTTCCACTTAATCTCTTAAAGGGGGGCAGGCCAAAAATGATGAGCAGGCCCCCTTAAAGGGGATGCTGCCTGCTCCATTACACTCCCTTTAAGATTTTATTTTTCTGGAAATTGTGTTTAGTGCTAGTAAAAACACCTTACAGATAGTCCCACCACAATGGCATACAGTCTCTGTTGTTTAAGTAAAAGACCCCACCTTGTCATACTGTCACTAAGCCTCCTAAAATGAGAAGATCTATCCTGCCCTTTCCCCCAGCCAGGGAAGGAAGACAGAGATATAGGACCATAGCTCTGTAGCTAATGTATAATGTGTAAGTTCCCTTATTAAACAACACTGATACTTCCTCACCACAGACTCTTGCCTCTCCCTCTCACTATTAGAATTGGCAGATCTCTCCCATCGAACTTATGGGACTACCCATGTATGTAAAACAGACTTGCAGGAGTGGGGTCTAACAGCTATGGAGAATTAAAACAGGCCTTAGGTATCTTCTTAATTCACTCTGTAGCAGGGAGCAGGTGAGCTGGGCTGCAGGCCCTTTAAGGAAGGTAGCAGGAGCGTGAGCTGAAGGTGCTACCTGAGGTTCAGGCATCAGAGGGAGTAATAGACAGCGCCTGACACCTCACACCTGAGTTTGGGCATGGCTGAGACAGCCCAAGAGAAAAGCCTGAGCAGAGGGCTTAGTAGAGGAGAGTACTTGAGAAAACAGGAGATTGGGCTGGGCTCCGGCTCCACACAAGCCCTGTTTGGAGGGTGTTGCCAAGTTAGAGGGTTTGGTGGGCTGCAGGAGGGACTTGTGCCTGGCCCACAGGGTGTGAGAACTGCCAGAGAGACTGGAAGAGTCTGAGGAGGGACTATGCCTAACCAGAGGGGCTTGCACAGAGAAGCCCACTGCCTCAAAGGTTTGGACGCTGTGTATAGGGACTGTATATGGTGATGGGACACTCTATCTGAATAAAGACACTGCAAATCTGATTCCCCAGCAGAGTGTGACTTTTGGGTGGCATCCTGTGAGTACTTGTTCCAGGTACCCATGACCATGTTACACACTCGTCGTGTCTGGTTATGGGAGCACATCTGTTCTCAACATTCAGGGCCAGACTGTGACTCGCCTCCCCTCTCATACTCGCACATGCAAACCTGGGCATTTCAGTGGGGCTACTAATCTGAATAGCTGCTCACTTACTGTGAGTACAGATTCATAGGATGGCTTGGAATGCTAGCTCCTTGTAGGAGTGTGAAACAAAAATCTGTTACTTAAGAAACAGCTGATTTCTCTGAAGCCTTATTTTAAATTGCATTTTCATGCACAAGTGTTTTCTTACTGTAGTTAAATGTTGTACAGCCAAATGCATCACTCAGACAAACACAATTATTTTACAAACTGAAACTTTGTGCTCATTTTTCCTTTATTACTGCAGCAGAATAAATGGGCATAAGGAAACTTGTGCGTCAAAACTTGTTTTTCCAGTTCCCTATGTGATAAATGTGGAAAACCAGCTCTGAAGTAGAATCTTGCACACTGGACCAAACCCAACAGGATCGGTTAGGTTTAGTCTAGTTCAGAAACACCCACCTAGCCCAAGCCTCTTGAACTCCGGCTCCCCTTGGGCAAGACACATATCCTAGAGGCCCTGACTATATTCAAGGCCTCGCCCTACTGGCTATCTGTGCTCAGATACTACCCATTGTTTGGGGATCCTGCCATTGTGCATTAAGCTGGCAGGTGATCAGGCCCTTGTTGTGGTGGGCCCTCAGTGTGGAACTTGCACCCGCACCCCCACCCCCTGATGTTCACTCCCTCTCAGTTTCTCCTTCTCATCTTCAAAAAGTATCTGAAAACTCCTGTGCGCCCTGGTCGGTAGGTATTTTATTAACGGCCAAAAGCCAAACAATGAATACAAGGCGACAAATCTCCATCAGTACATCTCTTACATAAGTAAGACATACATCTAAACAACAACAGTGCAAACAATAAAAAGGCAAGAAAACTTTCATTATTCCCTATAGGGAATCTCATCCACTTTATCAAAAAATAATAACTATATTTACAACATACAATCAGTTGGTTGAGCAGGGGCCCATTACTAATATCTTAGGCAACAAGGACTATACTATAGCATCCTCCCAGTCTCTTTAAGCCCTTTTGTTCCAGAATTAAATCCCAGATTTCTTGTGCAATTTGCATGCTGCACACCAGTACATTAAGTACTTTAATAGACATGTTCAAAACTGTTAAAGTGGAAATCTTTTCAGTTAAAGGGACAAGATGTTTCTTTTTCAAGTCCATATACAGAGAACAGTTCCAGAAGAAGTGCATCACATCTTCCACTTCCCCTAAGGGACATATACACAATCTCTGTTCATATGGAATCTTTGCCCAACCACCTGTCTGTAACGCAGTTCCTATTTGGTCAAAACTCAGCTTCGTATGTACCTCCCTATCCTGGAAATAATTAACTTGGGATAGATAAGGGGCCTGGTCCCAATCAATTTTAATACATTTATATAACTGAGCACTGCTCTTACTACTGCCATATCCTTTTGTCTTGATATATCCAGAAACCTCTAGTTGATACTTTGTTTGTCATTGGGGAAGGGCAACTGTTCATCATATGACCATCTGCCTCCCAACCTAGATAGCAATAATGCCTTCCTTTTCCCCCACAACCATGAAAATGAGTTTCCTTGGAGTTCTATGGTATCTAGTAAGACTTGTTTAGGAAATCTCCATGGTAAGTACTTCCTAATCTTCAGCCAATACTGTATTGGGCATAGTCTAGCTGTTCTATGTTCACAGAACCCGTTTCAATCCTAGCCATTGAAGCTGGGGTTCCTTGATGTACTGTAAGCAGTTTTCTTTAATAAGCACTTTGGACTTTTTCAAGAATGGCTTCTGCTTTATCAGATCCCCAGATTTCAGCCCCATACAATAGTATAGCTTCCAACTTCACTTTCCCTGATGTTAAAGCCTCTGATCATAGCTTCCTATGGAACTTATTATAAAAGGTCAGTATACTGTCAGATGCTTGAGCTGCCATTTTATGGCTTCTTTTTGGGCATGAACCTCCCACCTCAGGGTGCTAGTGAAAGTTACACCCAGGTAACAGAAACTGTTCACCACCTCAACAATTTGATTGCTCAGGAAACATGAATTCTGTTTTCTCAAACTCAAACTCATAATTTTGGTTTTGGCTATATTAATTTCCAGTCTGCTATGATAACAATCGGCACTAAAATCACCCAGTAACCACTGGAAACCTACATTGGTATAGGATAGCAAAACTACATCATCTGCATATAACAGGCAAGGGACCCCACTTCCTAGAAGCTTGGGTAAATGGCAATCCCTTCTTACCAGGCAACTCTGTAAATCATTCAAAAATAGATTGAATAATACTGGGGTCAACACACAGCCTTGTCTTACTCCTTTTCAAGAAAAAAAAAAGCAAGATAATTCTCCAGCAGCTCCATACCGAACTCGAGCCGTAGTATCCCTGTAGCATTCCTTTATCAGGTGAATTAAAGCTGGGTCCATACCAAGGCTACCCTGGTGGCTCCCCCTCAGTGTATTTTCACCTCCCTCGTTACCTTCACCTTGTTAAATTGTTTTAAATATATTTTATATAGATTGTAGTACGTTAGGTGTAACTGTGTTTTTAATATTGTGAAGTGCTTCAAGCACCGTTCGGCAGAGAAGCGCTGTACAAATAAAATGAATTATTATCCTGACATGCCCTGATCCCACGAACCACTGTGATGTCATGACAGGAAAGGGGCAGGTAAAATCATTGCCACACCCCTTCCCTGATGTGGCCCCACCCTCATGGAGCATTGTGATGTCATGGCACTGACAAGGGTGGGGCCACCCCCTTGGTTACATTGGAACTGGACGGACAGAGAAAGAGAACTTCTGTTTTACTTTTTTCTAGGCAATTTCAGACATCATCTTCCACCAGATCCCTTTTGAAACATACTTCTCTTTCAGTTAGTCATGTTTTAGCACAAGCCTTAAATTGGCTTACTAGACGGAAAGAAGCCCGAATACTCTGTCTGGAATGCTTACAATGCATCATAGCTTACAACCGATGCCTTGTCTCATACAGGTTTTATTTATAGTGATTAAATGGATCAGGTGTTTTCTATCGTCACACCTCACTTGCACTGTGCTACCTTAGCCAGGGTAAAAAGGAAAATGAGTTTACTGGGTCAAAGCTAAAATCTAATTAAAAATACATTACAGTGCCTAGCCCAACCTGCCACATTCCACGACCATAACGTAAGGAGGCTTGGAGAAGCTGGCCGGGATAGTCATGAGGTTGGCATGGGGCCTAATCTGCTACAGCCCTCAACCTCGACAGAGCTGGCATCAATATTTGCCGAGGGGAGAGCCTGTAACAAGGCTTCATGTTCACACGTCATTGGCTTCAACAAATGGTTCTCGATATAAGTAGAGACATCACCCTCTAAGGGTAGTGAAGTATGGTTTTCCCGGGGCCTTATTTGGGGAGTCTCCCCCTGGGAGTGGGCCTGCATATCTGACCCCTGAAGATGGACCTGGACTTAACAATCATCACTAGCTTGGATAATTTTTGCTGTACCAAAACCCTGTACCCACTTCTCCTGGGAACCAGGAGCCGCCTGAGGGACCTCCTGACATTCCAAAGGAACACTGGTCTGCTGCTGACTCTCTGGCATAGACTCA
Source organism: Sphenodon punctatus (assembly GCA_003113815.1). Taxonomy (NCBI): domain Eukaryota; kingdom Metazoa; phylum Chordata; class Lepidosauria; order Sphenodontia; family Sphenodontidae; genus Sphenodon; species Sphenodon punctatus. Next base: position 290,706 of record QEPC01011419.1, read on the forward strand.
TCATTGGAAATTGGAATAGTAGCAAAATTACTTGAATCAGGAATTGGAACCAAAGGTCCTAAAGCTACAGATGGTAACAGGGGAAGGATCTGGGGGTTCCTATAAGCTCTAGCTAAACGAACCCCCCTAACAGCAAATAAATGAGCTTTGGACCATAAGTTGTCCACAACTGAGCAAGCGGAAAAATGTACCATCACACAATATGAACAGAAATGGGGGGGGGGGGGTAACCACAAACATCGAACTATGGAACTAGGATGAAATGTTGCACCCAATATAGCGGACAAATGCTTCTGAATAAGAATCTTAGAAGACCACGCTGACAATTGCCCGTAGGGCGGGGGAACTATTCGAAAAACTAGTGCCTGCAAATCCAAGTGCAAGGGGCAAGTCTTTTGGCCAACAAGGGCCGCAGCCACTACTTCCCCTGGGATACATGCATCTGGGAACCTAGCCCATCCTGTATAGTTTGAGTTCCTACCGAGACCAGCAGGGAAGGAGGAACCTTGTTACACTGTAATGATACAGCCTCCTGTAGCTTGAGCTTATCAGTAATAATCGCCAGTTGGGGTCTTTGCAGCTCAAGCTGCATGTTGACATTCTCCAGCTGAGCATATAGTCTAGAAATTAAATCGCCCATAGCAATACATTGCTTACCCATATGATCCCAGGAAAAGGCCGTACGTCAGGGGGCACAAGCCCTATAGTTGCAGCCACAGATGCTGAGGAGACAGGATCAGCAGACAGGGAAGATGTAAACGCGGAGGTCACCTGGTCCGATAAAATCTCTGACTCCTCCGCCGGGGGTAAGAAACTAGCCGATCTGTTCACCTGGACTGGACCAGTCTTAGAACCCTGCAGATAGTTTTCCAGGGTCTGCTGTTTAGCTCGAGTTTGAGCACGAGTTTCCATCCCTGCCTTTCTCCCCCTCCTGTCCATAGATAAGCAAACTTGCACAACTTACCAACTCTGGCTTACAACCCCCACAATCCCAGCCCTGCCCCGCCTAAGCCCGCGCACAAGGGCACGCCCTTAGGCGCGAAGCCCCGGCGTGCGCCTACGGCGTCGCCGTAGTCTTGTTGGTGCTTTTGAAGAACCGGCGGCGGTGTCTGCGCCGGCGCAGGGCACCCAGCTGTCAAATGTGGTGCAGCTGGTCTCGTCGCCGGTCAGGAGCTCCTAGCAAGCCACCACAGGTGAGGGATGAGGGTGGTGAGGCAGTCAGGCTGGACACGGGCAGACAGGTAGATTAAAAACGCCCCTATGGCTCAAACTCCTCCAGTACCAGTTTTCTGTTTGAGTAGCCCCACAACCCCCAAACTCACTCAATCCCTCTTCCTTGTATCCCACAGGTGGTTGGGAGCTGGAGAAGACGGCCCGCGGCGATGGCAGCAACGGCGGAGGCAGGAGGGCTCCCCCCCAACAGCGGCTCCCGGGAAAAGGTGCAGATGGCGGGGACTGCGCCACTCCACGTTCCTCCCGCAGGTGGCTATCAGAGACTCGGAACAGCGGGGGCGGCGAGATGTACAATATTGATGTGATGAGCTAGTAGATCCTCTCTCACCCGGTTGTCATGGAGAAAGGGCGAGCGCCAGTGCCGGGTCAGCCCCACCAACGACCCCGCTAACAGCCCCAACAATGGCCGACATCCTTAGGTGTCGCCCTTCGGCTGACGCCCAAGGGCTGGCGCCCAAGGGGGCCCCTGCCTCTGTATAAATACCTGTAGGCAGATGAGGGTTGTCCAGTAAGGGCTAGGCAAGTCACAGCCCCAGTCTACTCCCAGCTGCTCCTTCCCAATTGCTAGAGGATTTTATTTTGTTGTAATTTGCAATGGTCTACAGCCACACAATAAAATGCATTTGATTTGATTTGAATTAAAAATAAACCATGTGAGAAGCATGAAGGGAAATACAGGTAAATCAGTCATTTTTGTTTTCCAGCTTAGCTGCCCATGTACAATAACAGGAAACAGCTGATAATTCTTCTACGAACTACTACTACTTATAATTTCTATAGTGCTACTAGGCGTACACAGTACTTTACAGTCACAGATTTTTTGGAAGACAGGTCTCTGCCCAGTGGGCTTACAATCTTAGATGGACACGGGTGAAGGGAACACAGGGACAGACGTTCCCATTTTATAGATGGGGCACTGAGGCTGAGAGGTTGCAACTTGCCCAAGGCCACCCAGTTGAGTTCATGGCAAGGACAGGATTTGAACTCTCACTTCCCAGATCCAAGTCCAGCACCTTAACCACTACACCACACTGGCTCTCTTCAGCATGAAGGGATTCTCGATTGAACACGATCATTCAAATGGCAGGTTTGTAATGCTGCTGTCATTTAGGCCATTTTTACACAGATGGAGGTGGGTGGGGGGATGGGTGTTCGGCTGCAGTGGGTGGAGGTGGGTGTGTGTCTCTTTACACAGACACACACACACACACACACCCCTCCACCCACAGAGCCTCCTCCAGTTTTCTGGAGGGCTCCATGAGTGGAGGTGGATGGAGATGGGTGGAGGTGGGTGTTGTGCAGGAGCGTGCATGCACCCCCACTCATCCCATTCGGTGTTCACACGGGCAAA
>QEPC01011419.1:308545-327341 GCA_003113815.1 Sphenodon punctatus
CGATTGAAAACGAGCGTGCAAGGAAGCTATAAATTTCAGTGCAGCCATAAGGTTCCGCCGGCCTTTGGGGCCCCGCAGCAAGGCTTGGCACATGGCCCCCTCAAACCCTTGGGCCAGCCCTGCTCAGTCCCCCGAAGCTAAGTAAGTTCCACTCTTAAGCACACAGCCCCATCATTCTCAGCGCCCGAGTAGTATGGACAGCGGAGTGAAGATGGTTCCGCCGGCTCCCTGCATTCTCCCTCTGCAACACAGCTCTCTCCTCCATCACAGCACACTTTTCATTTTCTTGGACCAGATCCTTCTTTATTTCCTCAAGAATCTTATCATGAGCGTTTTTATGAGACTTCATTTCACAACATATTTCACAACAGGGGATTTTCTTCTAATTCCCGGGGCTTGGATGAGGTTAGTCCTTTGCCCCTGCTGTCACCACTTCACATTTGCTTTAACCACAACCTGCTTTTTGTGTCGCTTTCACAGACCATTACTGGCAAAGGTTAGCCCCAGATAACAGTAGGAATCAGTTTGTTGAAATTCGTTGCCATCTACCTTCCAGGACAATCTCAGAGCTTTCCCACCCAGCACCATAATGTGAGATTTGGAGTAATTGATCTCTAACCCCTCGCCTAATCTTGGCTTTATTCCCCTTATGAACCTGGATTAAGAGAGAAAACAATTCCCTACTAATTCCTAAACCGGCTAATTTACTCCGAAGTTTGTGCCTTGATACCATATCAAAAGCCTTTTTCAGGTCAATAAAGGCCAGGAATAATTTTCCTGTTCTGATCTTGGTATACTTTGTTATTAGATGGAGTAATAGGAAACAGTTGTCAGCCATGGATTGGTTCTTCCGAAAACCGCACTGCTCCTCAGGGATCAGGTCAAAGGCCCACTTTTCTAGATGTTTGAGCAAAGTCCTAGCATAGACTTTTTCAACCACTGGAAGAAGGCTAATGGGCCGATAGCAGGACGGGTTCCTAGGACAGCCCTTCTTGAATATAGGAATAATAATACTAGCGCCCCAAGCCTCCGGAACTTTTTTAGTCCTGTTTATCAGTGTAAAGTATTTGGCCAGGACAGGAGACCACCACTCCAACCCTGCCTGCAATATTTCAGGAATCACAAAATCAGGGGCAGGGGCGCAAATGAACTGGTTATGGGGTGGGGGGCAGCATGAATTGATTATGGGGGCACAACTGAACTGGTTATATATATGTCTCTTTTCATAATATAATGTGCTTAATAGGCTGGCTGCATTTTGGGTGTCTTGTGTGTTTGACAGCAGCACCCCCAGGCCCACCAAGTCGGGCAGCAGGACACAAAGAGGGGGGCCCATCTTGGCCAGGGGCTCATTGCATCCTAGCTACGCCCCTGGTTTAGTGTGCGTTTGATCAATTTGAATGAGTGTGTGAGGTGAGAGCATGTGTGTGCAGTGCGTATGGATGAGTGTGTGTGTGATCAATTAGAATGAATGTGTGAGATGAGAGCATGTGTGAACTGTGTCCGAATGATTGTGTGTGTGAGATCAGTTAGAATGAGTGTGTGTGAGAGAGGTGAGAGCTCGTGTGTGAACGAGTGTGACACCTCTTTTACACGAGATGGACCCACACAGTGATATGGGTGGTGCGTCTTGTATGAAAGCAGTTACTTATGCACTCCTATGTAACACGCACCTCCACCCATTACCCCTGCACAGAGAAACCTGCAAAAAAAACGGTTGCTCCAATTGGGGGGTTGTAGGGATGGGTAAGCACCTGTGTGCACCTGCAGTGTTCTTGTGTCTGGGGCCAGCTTATGCATTAACAAAACTATTAAAGTTTCAACAGAAGGACAAATTACCTAGACAAAAAACCTTCGGTTTAAGAAGCTCATTAAGGCGGCATTACAAATTATACTAAAATGTTAACATAATTGTAAATTGTATGTTAAGGCACACAGGCACAAAAAAAGAGAGGAAAAAAAAAAGTTTAAAAGCTGTGTGTGTGAATGAGCTCTAACATTTTCTTATTCTACCAATCTTGTAGGATGCTTGTTTATTATACATACGTATTTCATACGTTTTGCTTTTGATATAGTTACATTTGCAATACTCAGACCATGCATTTTTTTCTTTCTACAGGTCAAAATGATGATAGCCCACTAGCCATGATGTCAAGTTTACAGCAGATGTGCATTCTGTGCAAAAAGGACTTTGGCTTCAAAGAAAAGTGGAATGTTCTCACCGAGAAAGGCTGTTTGGAAATCAATTCATCAAGTCAGTCACGTGGTGACACCCTTCATGCCAATGTAGAAGACTGTGTCCACAATCATTATCGCAAAAGTACGCCGGTCCACGGCAGATTGCTTTACTGAAACGTGGTAGTGAAGTGTCTGGAGTTAGTGCATCCCCTGTGCTTCACTGTAATTCTGTGTTTGATTTCCAGTTGCATTGCTTGTTTTGTGGGCTAGGTGACCCATATGAGGGCAAACATAAGGCTATCAACTTCCAGTTAATTCCTGTGTGCACAACTGACTTTCAGAAGGCCACATTTGTAAAGTATGGAACTATGCCTGGGAAGACAGAGTTTATGGTTGTATCCAGTTTGTCTGAGATTTACCACAATACTGCAGTGTTAACTTCAGGACCAACAAAGGGATACTTGAAATGATGCGGAAGAGGATGCGAAACAATGCAGGAGATGACCACGTCATAGCAGCCAAGAAGGGATGTCTGTGTGGCACTACAAGGGAGGAAGCCTTTTAGGAAGTAGTAAAATACCTTGAAGTTAACGATGATGAACAAATATCTTTGACTGATCTCGTGAATCATATGCAATATCAATTACGTGATTCCCATGCTGAAGCTTACACAGTGAAACATACGAATCAAAGATTGCAGGAGCATTTGGGGGACAAAATAATAACAAACGATTTGTGTGGCAAGTCTATCGTAACCTTCAGGCGTGCTGCCAACAGTCTTCTCCACGATTTCTATGAGGAGGAAAGGACTGGGGACACTACTTCTGACAAACAACTAACTGTGTCTGCGGCAGCTCAGCTTATTGTCAGACATAAGATCTGTTCAGACATCCACAGATTCTTATCCATCAGTACACACCACGTCTGTGGAAGAAAGCTTGATTTACTTGCCAGAAACTCTGAGATTGTTCCTTGAAACTATCATAGTTGGCCAGCATGCAGCTACAAAGGTAGCATCCACTGAGCAGGCTATAATGCAGGCCTGCAGACCCAGGGTCATTCTGGCTCCTTTGCAGATAGCTTTAGCAGTGCAAATGCATCACCACTTTTCTTCAAAATTCCTGATACAATCACTCCACCACAGTGGTTTCTGTAGCCCATACTATGAAGTGCAGAGGTTTGAGGAAAGTGCAGCACTGTCACAGGGTACTGATATCCCTGGAGTTCAGCGTGGTCACTTCGCCAGTACACTGCAGACAATGCAGATCATGACCTTCGAACATTAGATGGTGCAAATACATTCCATGGTATGGAGATTATTGCAGCTATCAATTCTGCTACAAATGTGACCCAGGATAATTTCGAGAATAAAAAGCATACTGGAAGATGTTGCTGCCATTGGACGCATCAATGTCAAGATTTTCAAGCCTCAGACAACGAAAGATCAGCATTCACTGCAGTTTGATGAAATACCATGCATTTATGCAACAGACTCTACAGCTGTACTTGATGTGGCATGGGAAATTGCACGCCCTTTAAACTTCCCTCCAGTGTCATGGTCAGGCATGATGCAGCTTGTTCAGAAAGGAACTCACCCTGGAAAGTCATCAATCATGTTCATGCCAATGATAGATATGAATGTGAGTGACCTGTCTTACATTTTCTCAACAACAGACTTTGTCTATACGCATGCATGANTACATATATATTAAACAACAGAGGGGCCACACGCACCCCTGGCGCACACCTCTATTGATAGCAATTGGGGCACTAGCACTACTAGAACTGCCCCTTACTCTAGCAGTATTATTACTATGGACTGCCACCAGGACAGCTAATAGATCTTCATTTATACCCAGTGCTCTCAGTTTTGACCAAAGTCTCCCCCTAGGGACAGAATCAAATGCCTTAGTAAAATCCATAAAGGTAAAAAAAGTTTCCCTTTCCTGATCTTAAAATATTTGGTAATAAGGTGGGAGACAATAAATGCACAGTCCATAGTGGACCTGTTAGTTCTAAAGCCATACTGCTCACTCGGAATAATTCCTTCTATATCAACCCAATCCTGAAATCGCTGAAGAATGATAGAGGAGAAAAGCTTGCCTATTACTGGGAGAAGGCTTATTGACCTATAACTCCCTGGTTCACATCGATTTCCCTTTTTATAAATAGGAACTATCCAGCTCATACTCCAGGAATGAGGAAGCTGTCCTCCATGCAAAATATCCTTGAAGAGTTTGCACAAAATCTTAGCCCACCATTGTGGGGCAGCTTGTAAGACTTCGGCCATCAGGCAGTCAGGGCCAGGGGCCTTATTGCCTTTCAAAGTCATAATCAACTTCTCCACCATGGGCTCCTGAAGCTCGAAGTCCAATGGTGGAGTTTCAAGATATGCAGGAGGAATCACGACGGAGTCTTGGTCACTGGGAAAAGACAAAGCCTCGTCGTCATATAAATCGCTGAAAAATTGTTCCCAGGAAGGGTTGGTGACTAACACAGATCCTACACTCCAGGAAGGGAGTATCAGATGGTTCAAGGCTTTCCAGAACTTCTTGGTATCACCCTGACGGGCAAAAACTGCTAGCTCGGTCCATTTCTTATTATAATAATGAAGCCTTTTGGACTGAATAAAGTGTTTGTATAATTGCTGTAATTCCCGAAAATTAGAGAATGCCAGATCAGTTCGGGTCCTAACCCAATATTTCTTAGCAGCTAAAAGTTGCAATTTGGTTTCTCTACATTCCTTATAAAACCAATGATGATTACCTTGCTTCAGGGAGTCTTTCCAAGGAACAAGAAGTACATTTTCTTTAAGGAAGTCCATAATTGTTGCAATTTATTTAGGCTCTCCTTTGGGTCTGGGTCTTGTAAAAATTGTTCCCCCAACTCTCCCAAGGTACCTGCATAACATAAATCCTGCATCCTACAGAATAAGGTTACTGGGTCCCACTTCTTAACTCTCTCTTTAGGGGGGGGGCCTGCTTGTTGACGAGGGGGAATATGGCAAGGACTGGTGCACAACAATCTGTGCTTCCAGTAATCTATGGTCATTTTCTGGTCTAGTATCCTAACACACGAGTTTGGGGTCAGACTGACCCCATCGAGCACCAAAACATTAAAATACGGTTAATTAGTAGCTCTTCAAGTTTGAGCTTTTAGGACACTGTCACCGGCACCTCTGGACATAACATACTAAAATTTCAGCCTGATACCTCTTACCGTTTGTCTCCTATAACCAAAAAATTGCCATTTTGCAAACGGACCCCAGGTTTCCATAAAGTTTTCCTATTGGGGTCAAATGGACCCCAGCCAATGCATTTCAATAGGGGTCAAATGGACCCCAGCTTAAAATAAACCAAATAAACAGTTTTCAAGGACCATTCAGATGGCAAGGGGTCATGGAACTCAAGGCCACTTCAGACTGGCAGCAGCAATTAAAATTAACCCCTTCACTGCTATTATCCTTGTGCCTTTGTATCATGGTTTTCTTATAGGGGTTCAATGGATCCCAAGACCTGGCGAGTGCAATTTTTTTAAGCCTGATGTTATTCAGTGTTTTCTTTCTTTTTAGGTTTAGATAAGTTACTAATTAAATGTTTAGTGTTTGTACAATCAATATTCTGTATTTTAAATAAAATTTACAGTTTTTACAAAGGAAAAAGACGTTTTTGGGTCATTGGTTATGTTTGGGTGAAAACAATCCCCATAAAACACTCTCTCATGTGTTTCTGTGTGTGTGTGTGCTTCTAGGGCTTAGTTTGAAGGTCTCTGACATTTGGGGGGGGGGGACTTGTTTTGTGGGTAAAATGGACCCCACCGACAATGGGTTTTCCCTTAGGGGGTCCATATGTACCCCAAGAACTGGTGAGTGCACATTTTTTTAAGTACGAGGGTAAGAGTTAAATTTATACAAACTGGCCCATATAGCAGAGTCTTTAAATATATAGTCCACCACACTCTGGCCCAGAGGGCCATCATAGGTAAAGTCGCCTTCCAGATCCCCCTGAGATCTACCATTAAGCGAGATCAGACCAAAGGTCTGGGTAAGCGCCAAAAGGCGCCTACCCATTTCATTAACTGTCTCGTCACAAGAGTTCCGACTGGGGGCCTGGGTTCGGAAATACACCTCCCCCACTTCTTCAAGGGCTCCTCCATATTAACATTTCCAATCCTCGAATTCCAATCCCCTAAGAAAATTAGCCATGCCTTAGGGAACTGCTCTTCCCAGGTACTGGCTCGCTTCTCTAGTGAGGCCCAGATATCTTCGCTATAATAGGGGGAAGCAAGTGGCGAAAGATAGACATAAAAATAATATACTGAGCAGAGTTAGTCAGAGTTAGTACTCCTGCTTGATATTCTGGTCTCGGTGAAGACAGCAATTGGAAAGACCAATATTGAGAAGGAGAAATCAATAATGCCACCCCTCCTGAGACCCGTCCCTTTTTCTTCGCTTTTTGGCCCCCGTGTAATTCAACTATAAACTTCCCCAGATTAGATATATTACTTGAGGTAGTTTTATTTAAGGGAAGCCAGGTTTCCTGAAGACAGATGAGGTCAAATTGGCCTATGTAGTCAATCCACTCCCTATCACTTAGTTTGTATTGGAGCCCTGCAATGTTCCAAGATGCTATTTTAAGGCAGACTTCGGGTACATTCCCTACTTCCTCTAGACGATAAGGGCATCCTATATTCAGGGGGGCGGGGGGGACTAAGGTCTTGGAATCGGACACAGATCCCCCTAGCATCTGTCAATCTGCTTCGCCAACAGTCTCGATCGATATTTGGTCCCAAACTATACATGCCACATTGGTCTCTGTTGGCCTGGGATGGAATTCAGTCTCTGTCAGCACACCCTGGGCATCACATCTTAACTCCTGCTTCTTATCTGAGCTTGGTATTATTACACTAGGCGGACTCCCTTTCTCATTAGATTCCAAAAAACGAACAGCTGTGAGGTCGATACAATGATGTTCTGGCTTATATTGCTGTCCCCCCTCTGCTAATGCAGGGGCTTTATAATCCAAAGCCTCTAGATTGAGGTCCTTCCGAAATATATCCATCTTTTGCATAATAGAATTCTGCTCAATAATAGGGAGACTCTTAAAAGCATTATGAAGCAAAAAGGGTCAATATCCCCTGATCTGTCAGAAAAATTCCTAGCTCCTTAAGAAGTAATTGTTGCTTAGAAAGAGTATCTCTCTGGTGCACAAAATCAGCCTTAGCTATATCTTTATGGAGAGCGGACGGGTGATCTGTTGTAGAGGGAGTCTCCTCCATTACCTCCACAGGATCTAAAACTATACGTTCAGCAACAATGGGAGACTTGGATTATGATATATCAACACAGACCTGCTTCATAACCTCCCCTGATGGAGTCTGTTGCTCCTGCATATAAGCTCTTCCAAAGCTGGTAGGATCAGTAGTATCTTTAGTACTTGGGGACAAATCTTGCTCCTCCTGTCTACTTATTGATAAATCCTCTCTTTTCTTTCGCTGACCAAGGGGAGCGCAATTAGCTGATGAAAATGAAGCCTGGGGAGGGACATCCTTAAAGTCAGGGTGATTTTGCATATGGCCAGACTCCACCCCTCTATCAATTGAAATATCTCTACTAAGTAGATATTTCCAGGCATAAAAAATATCCTGAACTACAGTAGGTGATGTAACATAAACAAGAACCACATATGCCCATTTGCGAGAGTTCAAACACAGCAGCTTTCGTATAACTTGGACTGAGACCTTACTATACAATAAATGCGATAGATGTAAGGCTATTTGTGGCTTAGTAAACCTCTGCGGGCTGGGGGAGTGTGGATTACCACGGACTTTAAAGAGAACTGTATTAGGAATCACTTTCCCCCAGCCAGAGGTTGTTCGAATTTCTTTATAGTCCTTGCTCCCATGCCTGCAGGCTATAGAGTGAGGAGTATTTGACGTAAAGTTATATGAAAGATTATTACCTCGACCGCTAGTATTTGATACAGCAGAATCAGCTTTCATTTTAGCCATAATATCTTTCAGTTGTACACGTGCCTTATCTAAGCAGACACTTATACCTTCCGTCTTCTACTGACCTGGGGGGATTCATCACTGGCGACAGAGAAGGATCGCCATTGCCTACCTTGAGCTCCGGGCGGCGGCAGCGGCAGCAGTCTGGCGGCTTCAGCGCTGGCTGTGGGGTTGCCGGCTTCAGCACGCTACTAGGCTTTCCGGTGAACTTCCAGGTGGGGAGGTAGGGTGATCCCTGGGGTGGGGGGTGGGGGTGTTAAACNAAGTCTATCGTAACCTTCAGGCGTGCTGCCAACAGTCTTCTCCACGATTTCTATGAGGAGGAAAGGACTGGGGACACTACTTCTGACAAACAACTAACTGTGTCTGCGGCAGCTCAGCTTATTGTCAGACATAAGATCTGTTCAGACATCCACAGATTCTTATCCATCAGTACACACCACGTCTGTGGAAGAAAGCTTGATTTACTTGCCAGAAACTCTGAGATTGTTCCTTGAAACTATCATAGTTGGCCAGCATGCAGCTACAAAGGTAGCATCCACTGAGCAGGCTATAATGCAGGCCTGCAGACCCAGGGTCATTCTGGCTCCTTTGCAGATAGCTTTAGCAGTGCAAATGCATCACCACTTTTCTTCAAAATTCCTGATACAATCACTCCACCACAGTGGTTTCTGTAGCCCATACTATGAAGTGCAGAGGTTTGAGGAAAGTGCGGCACTGTCACAGGGTACTGATATCCCTGGAGTTCAGCGTGGTCACTTCGCCAGTACACTGCAGACAATGCAGATCATGACCTTCGAACATTAGATGGTGCAAATACATTCCATGGTATGGAGATTATTGCAGCTATCAATTCTGCTACAAATGTGACCCAGGATAATTTCGAGAATAAAGAGCATACTGGAAGATGTTGCTGCCATTGGACGCATCAATGTCAAGATTTTCAAGCCTCAGACAACGAAAGATCAGCATTCACTGCAGTTTGATGAAATACCATGCATTTATGCAACAGACTCTACAGCTGTACTTGATGTGGCATGGGAAATTGCACGCCCTTTAAACTTCCCTCCAGTGTCATGGTCAGGCATGATGCAGCTTGTTCAGAAAGGAACTCACCCTGGAAAGTCATCAATCATGTTCATGCCAATGATAGATATGAATGTGAGTGACCTGTCTTACATTTTCTCAACAACAGACTTTGTCTATACGCATGCATGAAAATATGACGTGACACCCATCCTCACCTTCGATCAGCCATTGTGGTGGAAGGCCATGATGATTTTTCTGGATGACCCCAGCAGTGAGTTTTCAAGGTCATTTGTACTAAGATGATGAGCTTTTCATGCCCAGATGAGTTACCTTGGCTGCATAGGTCATGTTATGGAGGGGTCTGGATTACGAGATGTGTTGTCTGTTGTGTATGTCCCAGGCGCTGTGGTGCAGATGCTTTCAGGAAAGGCTGTGTCCCATGCTATGAGAGGACACGTGCTAGTTGATAAGAGTTTTAACACTTTACTGGATAAAAGTATGTCACAAACTCCTGTAAATGTCCTCCAACAAACAACTATGTCAAACATTGTGGACCACAGCCAGCCTGCAGAAGGTATTAGCAATGGAACACCAGCTGAACAAGGAATTACATCTTCTGTCCTGAAAAGTAGTGGAGGATGTAAGGACCACAGCCAGGCTCCAGAAGATGCCATTGATGGATTGCTATCTAAACCAAACAACTCATCTTCTAGTGAGAAGAATGCGGAGGCACACAAGGATTTGGACGATTCAGATGGAGATGTAGCTGCCATATCTGCCCTTTATGGACAGTTGTTGAAAGGTGACGTTGACCTTGATGAATTTTGTTGTAATGAGTTATTGGAACGAGTCTCACACCAACTCACTGTGACAAAAGAGAAACTCAAGGCAGCCTCTCGAACATCAAATCTTTGGGTCCAGTGCATGGATATGTGTGACTTGCTATGCAAGTTCAAGGCAGAACGATCAGAGAACTGGATGCTTCATCTGCAGTGTGTCAGTGAAATGCTGCCTTTCTTTGCAGCTTGTGGTCACAACAACTACACTAGATCAGTCAGGTTGTACCTACAGAAAATAGTAGCCCCTTGAGATTGACCACCAACACATCTACAGCCATTTTATTTAAGGGAAGCACGTAGTGCGCCGAAGTCGAAGGTTTTGGGCACGCATTTCCACAGACCTTGCAACTGAACAGGTACTGATGAGAAGCATGAAGTCAAATGGTGCGCTAACAAGAGGAAAGGGATTCACTGAGAAGCAACGTGCTGTGTGGCTGCTAGCACGACCTACATGTGTGGAAATCAATGCTGCAGTGCAGGAATTCACGCAGCTATCTTTCCAGACCAGTGAACAGCATAAGGAGAGCTCTAACACACGTAAAGAGTGAGATGATGCTGAAGTTAGGAAATTAGTAGCTTTCCTTGAAGACACTTGCATTTTTGACAACTGCCAAGCACTTCGTTCCATCACGACTGGAGTAGTTGCTGAAAATGATGTCAATGTTGACACAGCAGAAGAGGTGGATCTTCAAATCCTCAACAATATGGCAGGAGCAAGTGTTACTGCGTACTCGTTAAAGAAAAAAGCACAGATCATCACTCTGGGTCGTAAGATGAAGGTGACAGTAGATGGCAACACAATCAACATAGACTCCAAACTTCTTTTCCAACGTCTCATCATGGTAGCAAGGAAGAGTACAGAGGACATCAGCAGTGTTTTTGCATATGAGCTACGCGCGGTTCCAGCATCTTTTGATGGTCAAGGGTTACCAAGGCAACCAAACAAAGCTTCCTTAGCTGATTTTCTTTGAACCAGTATGGTGCAAAATCCACCGCCAGTCTTGAAGGGATGAGGTTTGTCTTGGATGGAGGTTCCCTCCTGCATCGAGTGCCATGGAAGTGTCATACAACATTTGATGACATATGTAACATATATGTTGTTGCCCATGTCATTTGTAACTTCCTGGTGCCATTATTGTGTTTGATGGTTATGACAGTGGCCCTACAACAAAGGACATCACTCATTAAAAACAAAGACAAAGAATAGCGGGACCAACAGTTTGTCTCAATGCCTCTACAAACAACGTAATTCCTTTACACCTCAGAAAACAAGCAGAACTTCATTATCATGTTGAGCCAGTACCTCCAGAAAGCAGGCCATAGCACTGTGCATGCAATTTCTGATGCAGATGTGTAGATAGTGCAAACTGCCGTAGAGTAAGCCAGAAGCATGGACACTGTCGTTGTCGGTGATGACACAGACCTACTGGTCCTGTTGATATTTCATATGAGCTGTGACATCCATGAAGTTTTTCTGAGACAACAATCTCATGCTGTATTCAAGGAAGGAAGAGTGTGGGATATTCGGAAACTGACTCAGGCACTGGGAGATGATGTCTGCAAGAACATCTTGTTCATCCACGCCATACTAGGATGTGACACCATTTCTCATGTATTTCGCATAGGAAAGCCCACTGACCTTAAAAAATCATGCATGATTAAGTTTTCATGAAATATGCCACAGTATTCACACAAGGGGGAATGTCAAAAGATGACATTTCTGAATCAGGGGAGAAAGCTATTGTCTGCCTGTACAATGACAGTGAAAAGCAGAAGCTGGACAACCTACGATACTCGCTTTTCTGCAGAAAAACAGCAGTAGCGACATCATTTGTAGAGCCAAAGACTCTACCACCCACCCAGGATGCAGCAAGCCTTCATAGCTATCGTGTGTACCACCAGGTGCAAACATGGATGGGAACTGAACACACACACACACTTAATCCTCAGGACTGTGGCTGGAGGGACGATAAACCATCCCCCAGTGGCTCACCTGGTGCTGCTGTTGCCGCCGCCGTTGCAGCTGCTGCTGCCACCGCTGAGGAGCCGTACTGCATGGCCCCCAGGTACCACCTATCCCCTCCCCCACTTGGAGGAGGGGGCAGGGCCAGGGCGTATGGCCAGGACCTCCAGGCCTGGCCCGGCCAAAAGTGGCCTACCGCTCAGCCTGTCCAGAAGCTGCCGCCACCATCCCCTAGCAGCTCACCTGGTGTTCCTGTTGCCACCAACGTTGCTACCACTGCTAGACCCCGGTCTCGCCGAGAAGCCGTGCTGCCCGGCCCCCAGGTACCCCCTCCCTCGCTTGGAGGAGGGGGGCAGGGCCATGGTGCACAGCCAAGACTTCTGGGCCTGGCGCGGTCAAAAGCGGCCTGCTGCCTGGCAGCACCACAGGCAGCGTGCCTAAGGGCTGTGCTAAAGGGCCCTTTGGCGTGGCCGTTAGTGGGACCGGGGGGGTGGGGGGGCCATTAACAGCAGACAAGGGGGAAATTATTTTAGGGGGGAAATGGGTGGTGGTGGGGATGGCTTGTCTGTTTTCTGTGGGAGGGGGCAAGGGGACTGAGCTGGGGGGGAGGGGACGGTCCCCTCCGTGTGAGGGAGAGGTATGACCCTTTGGAGGGGGGTTTTACCCTCCTGTGAGAGAGGAAGGTAGGGTGTGTGTGGGATGGGGGTGAAGGTACTGAGTTGGGGGGAAGGGCTGACCCCCTCAATGTGGAGGGTGGGTGCAGCCCTTTGGAGAAGGGGGTTACCCTCCTATGCAAGAGGAGGGTAAGGGGAGTATGGGTGGGTGGGTGTCTCCTTCGGGGGGTTGGTGGGATGGCCTTTGGAGGGTTTGGGGGGGCGGACTGGGCGGAATCCATGGCCATAGGGGTCGTGGTAGGCCGTGGAAATTATGGGCCTTCTGGGAGGCAAGTTAGATCTGGGAGGCGGGATAGATGTTATATACCTATCCTGCTTCATAGCCCCCAGACAGGTGGTGAGGTGATCGGGAATCAGAGGGCCCCTGGCCTTGGTTTGCTGCTGGTAAATGTGAGGTCGGTGGCCAATAAGTCAACTACGGTCCGGGAGATGATCCTGGACCAGGTGGCCGACCTCACATGTATTACGGAGACCTGGCTGGACACTGAGTCAGGGCCTATATTGGCTGACCTTGTTCTGGCTGGATACTGTGTACAGCATCAGCCACGGCTGGGAGGCCAGGGGGGCAATGTAGCCATTATTTTAAGAATACACTGTCTGTGAGATTTCCTGTGGAATCTATCATGGGTATAGAGGGCCTTCATCTGGTGTTGGATTTGGCTGGAGACAGAGTGGAGATACTGCTGTTATACTGAGCACCCACCTGTGCAGCAGATTCCCTGCCCGCACTGACCAAGCTGGTGTCAGAGGTGGTGTTGTGGTCCCCCAGGGTGATAGTCCTGGGAGACTTCAATATCCATGCCGACGCCAGTCTTGGAGGGGCACAGCGTGAGTTCATGGCTGCCATGGGCCTGTCTCAGAGAATGGTGGGCCCCACACATGTTGGAGGACATACCCTGGACATGGTATTTTGCACTGGCCTTGAGGCGTGCACCTCCATTAGTGTGGGAGGTGTCATCAGTGCCCTTGTCGTGGATGGATCATTATCTCCTCTGGGCTGGTATCCTGGTGTATGTCAGCTCCCGGGAGGGTGCGGAACTGGTTAGGATGGTTCGGCCCCAAAGGCTTATGAAACCAGGACGGTTCCAGACCACTCTTGAGGATGTTTCCTCTGATCTCGATGGCCACTTACTCAATGACCTCGTGACCATGTGGAATTCCATGTTAGTGGAGGCCATTGACAGCGTGGCTCCCAGGCGTCCGCTTCTGAACTGCAGAAAATACGCAGATCCCAGTGGTATATGGAGGAGCTGCAGCAGATGAAGCAGGAAGGGCAGTGGTTAGAGCGAAGGGCAGTGAAGTTGACCGATTGCAGCATAGAGTCTGGTTGCATACCTATGCCATGTTTGCTAAGTCCCACTTGATGGAGCTTTTCCGGGTGGTCAGGGGCTGGCCAGTCCGACCTCCCTCCATCTGGATTTAGAGTCATCGAATGCCCACTGTGATTTGTTTGTGGATTTTTTTGCAGATAAAATTTCTCAAATCCACCACAGTTTTGACACAACACTTTTAGCAGTAGGTGACCCAGAGGTGGTAAAAGCCCTGTCTTGTCCTGTTTTGTGGAATCAATTTCAGGATGTGTCATCCTCAGATGCGGGGGATGCTCTTGGGACTGTTCGAGCCACTTATTGTGAATTAGATCCATGCCCGTCCTGGCTTGTCAAGGCCAGCCGGAAGACATTAGGGCTGTTGCTGGCGGGAATTGTCAATGCTTCCCTTGGGGAGGGCAGGGTGCCGGACTGTCTCAAGGAGGCTATGGTGCGGCCCCTGCTCAAGAAGCCGTCATTGGACGTTGGTGTCCTGACCAGATATCAGCCAGACTCTAACCTTCCCCTTTTAGGGAAGGTTATTGAACAGGTGATGGCTTGGCAGCTGCAGGAGCATCTGGACCAGATTAATTTTCTTGATCCCTCGCAATCTGGCTTTTGTCCGGGTTATGGCACGGAGATTGCGCTTGTGGCCTTGGTTGACGACCTCAAGTTGGACCAGGGTCGTTCGACCCTGTTGATCCTGTTAGGTCTCTCGGCTGTGCTTGATATCGTTGATCATGAGTTGCTGGTGACTCGGCTGCTGTACCAGGCAAGGATTGGCAGGACCATTCTTGAATGGTTCCACTCTTTCCTGGCTGGGAGAACCCAGCGTATGGTCCTGGGTGATTTTTCATCTTCTCCCCGGGGTCTCACGTGTGGGGTCCCGCAGGGTTCTATCTTGCCCCCTCACGTTCAGTGTGTATATGCAGCCTTTGGGGGAGGTTGTTAGGGAGTTTGGCGTACGGTGTCATCAATATGCTGATGACACCCAGTTATATCGCTTCTGACTCAGACCCGGCAGTCTCAGTGCTTACCCGGTGTTTGGTGGCTGTGGGGAATTGGATGAGGATGAGCAGCAGAAATTAAATCCTGACAAGACTGACATGATGGTGATGGGGAAGGCCGGGGGAGTGGTGGCCCCCATCATAGATGGGGTCCATCCTGCCCTGGCATCTCAGGTTCAGAGTCTGAGGGTGCTCCTGGACTCACAGCTCCGCCTGGATGTCAAGGTGGCGGCTGTGGCAAAGGGGGCATTTTGCCAGTTACATCTGGTACATCAGCTTCAGCCATATGTCTCAGACTCTGATCTGACTACAATCGTCCATGCTTTTATTACCTCAAGACTGGACTACTGTAACGCACTCTATGTGGGGCTACCCTTGGTGCTGGTACGGAGACTGCAACTGATGCAGAACACAGTGTCTTGTCTCCTAACGGGGACAGGCTGACGCGAGCACATTACACCGGTGCTTCACTGTCTGCTGATGGTCTTCCGGGCCCAATTCAAGGTGTTGGTGTTGACCTTTAAAGTCCTAAATGGCCCAGGCCCCACCTACCTGTGGGACCACCTCGCCCTCCAGATCCTGGATTGGCCCCTGTGGTCAACCAGGGGTGCCCTCCTCGAGGTCACCCGGGTTTCTTGGGTATCAACCTTGTGGAGGGCATTCTCTGTAGCCACATCGCGGCTGTGGAACTCCCTCCTACCGGAGGTCCGCTTGGCCACTGACCTCTTTTTGTAGAGAATGTAAGACCTGGCTGTTCCGCTATGCCTTTCCCAAGGGAGATGGGGTGGGTGGGTTGGGTTAGGGAGGGGGTAACTTGTTTTTATTGTGGGGTTTTAATGGTATTGTTCTTGTTTATTTTAATCTGTTTTAAACCGTTGTTAGCTGCCCTGAGATGCTTTTAGCAGGAGGGGGTGGCATACACATTTTATAATAAATAAAAATAAATAAAATAAAGGCACGCTAGTCCCCATAATGTCGACCAAGCCAGCAGCACCAGAAAAAATCATCAAGACAATCAGGTGTGACTGCAAATGTGGTTGCGATTCCATGTGCAGTTGCAGACGACAAGGTCTAGAATGTTCCTTAGTCTGTGGCAACTGTCGTGGAGTTGCCTGCACCAATTTACGTAAAATAGAAGCTGATGATGATGATTAGATTAGCTGGTGTCATCTAGCATGTTTATTAGATAAACAAAAAACCTACGGTTTTACAAATTTAGTTAAGGCAGAGTCATACCAAGCAAACTTTAACAAACCTAGAAATTGTGTGTTAAGGCTCCCGCCTTAACTTCCACACCATGTAAGCAGTAAAGACGTTGTATGGCTTCGCATACTGTGCTCGCTTACAAGTTAGGCTCCATGCACCCACACTTTGCCTTGGTATTTCAGCTCCAATCCTCTTCCTTTGCAGGTTGGGGGCAACACTAAAGTTGAGCAGAATGCAATGTAAGTGTTTAATAAGAATTTGGGTACACATTGACATTAAATGCATGGAAAGGCCAATGGAAGGAGTGGAGGAAACATTAATCCTAATTTGGAATGAAATTATATCTCATTAAGTGTTTCTGAAATAATACAATGGAGATGCATCTTTGGGAGNGTCCGACCTCCCTCCATCTGGATTTAGAGTCATCGAATGCCCACTGTGATTTGTTTGTGGATTTTTTTGCAGATAAAATTTCTCAAATCCACCACAGTTTTGACACAACACTTTTAGCAGTAGGTGACCCAGAGGTGGTAAAAGCCCTGTCTTGTCCTGTTTTGTGGAATCAATTTCAGGATGTGTCATCCTCAGATGCGGGGGATGCTCTTGGGACTGTTCGAGCCACTTATTGTGAATTAGATCCATGCCCGTCCTGGCTTGTCAAGGCCAGCCGGAAGACATTAGGGCTGTTGCTGGCGGGAATTGTCAATGCTTCCCTTGGGGAGGGCAGGGTGCCGGACTGTCTCAAGGAGGCTATGGTGCGGCCCCTGCTCAAGAAGCTGTCATTGGACGTTGGTGTCCTGACCAGATATCAGCCAGACTCTAACCTTCCCCTTTTAGGGAAGGTTATTGAACAGGTGATGGCTTGGCAGCTGCAGGAGCATCTGGACCAGATTAATTTTCTTGATCCCTCGCAATCTGGCTTTTGTCCGGGTTATGGCACGGAGATTGCGCTTGTGGCCTTGGTTGACGACCTCAAGTTGGACCAGGGTCGTTCGACCCTGTTGATCCTGTTAGGTCTCTCGGCTGTGCTTGATATCGTTGATCATGAGTTGCTGGTGACTCGGCTGCTGTACCAGGCAAGGATTGGCAGGACCATTCTTGAATGGTTCCACTCTTTCCTGGCTGGGAGAACCCAGCGTATGGTCCTGGGTGATTTTTCATCTTCTCCCCGGGGTCTCACGTGTGGGGTCCCGCAGGGTTCTATCTTGTCCCCTCACGTTCAGTGTGTATATGCAGCCTTTGGGGGAGGTTGTTAGGGAGTTTGGCGTACGGTGTCATCAATATGCTGATGACACCCAGTTATATCGCTTCTGACTCAGACCCGGCAGTCTCAGTGCTTACCCGGTGTTTGGTGGCTGTGGGGAATTGGATGAGGATGAGCAGCAGAAATTAAATCCTGACAAGACTGACATGATGGTGATGGGGAAGGCCGGGGGAGTGGTGGCCCCCATCATAGATGGGGTCCATCCTGCCCTGGCATCTCAGGTTCAGAGTCTGAGGGTGCTCCTGGACTCACAGCTCCGCCTGGATGTCAAGGTGGCGGCTGTGGCAAAGGGGGCATTTTGCCAGTTACACCTGGTACATCAGCTTCAGCCATATGTCTCAGACTCTGATCTGACTACAATCGTCCATGCTTTTATTACCTCAAGACTGGACTACTGTAACGCACTCTATGTGGGGCTACCCTTGGTGCTGGTACGGAGACTGCAACTGATGCAGAACACAGTGTCTTGTCTCCTAACGGGGACAGGCTGACGCGAGCACATTACACCGGTGCTTCACTGTCTGCTGATGGTCTTCCGGGCCCAATTCAAGGTGTTGGTGTTGACCTTTAAAGTCCTAAATGGCCCAGGCCCCACCTACCTGTGGGACCACCTCGCCCTCCAGATCCTGGATTGGCCCCTGTGGTCAACCAGGGGTGCCCTCCTCGAGGTCACCCGGGTTTCTTGGGTATCAACCTTGTGGAGGGCATTCTCTGTAGCCACATCGCGGCTGTGGAACTCCCTCCTACCGGAGGTCCGCTTGGCCACTGACCTCTTTTTGTAGAGAATGTAAGACCTGGCTGTTCCGCTATGCCTTTCCCAAGGGAGATGGGGTGGGTGGGTTGGGTTAGGGAGGGGGTAACTTGTTTTTATTGTGGGGTTTTAATGGTATTGTTCTTGTTTATTTTAATCTGTTTTAAACCGTTGTTAGCTGCCCTGAGATGCTTTTAGCAGGAGGGGGTGGCATACACATTTTATAATAAATAAAAATAAATAAAATAAAGGCACACTAGTCCCCATAATGTCGACCAAGCCAGCAGCACCAGAAAAAATCATCAAGACAATCAGGTGTGACTGCAAATGTGGTTGCGATTCCATGTGCAGTTGCAGACGACAAGGTCTAGAATGTTCCTTAGTCTGTGGCAACTGTCGTGGAGTTGCCTGCACCAATTTACGTAAAATAGAAGCTGATGATGATGATTAGATTAGCTGGTGTCATCTAGCATGTTTATTAGATAAACAAAAAACCTACGGTTTTACAAATTTAGTTAAGGCAGAGTCATACCAAGCAAACTTTAACAAACCTAGAAATTGTGTGTTAA
>QEPC01011419.1:327441-346353 GCA_003113815.1 Sphenodon punctatus
TGGCCATGACCCCTCTTTCCATGAGAGCCAGAACCGGGGAGAGGGAAAGCACTGAGTGGTACCACTGGTGGTGGCTGACACCAGCACATGAAATGCACACATTTATTAGTTCTACACGGTAAAACGTTATTGTGCGCTGCACAGACTGAACACAGACTTCAGCAGTCTTGTTTATAAACACACTCTTAACATAAGGCCGGACTGTGCCCTGCTGCTATGAGTCTTTACAATGGGTAGAGAAGTAGGGGAATGGTGTACACAGCATCCACTTCTTGTGTCCCTGCACAGCAGCGGAGTACATCCTGAAGGGACAGGACACCATAAAGCAGGGGCGGGGAGTCTTTTCACTTCTGTGGGCTACTTTGAAAATTAGTAGAAGCTATGTGGGTGAGAACAGGGGTATGAGTGCCAGGGTGCCTAAGGGGCATGCTCAAGATTGGTGGAACGAAGAGGAGGGTCCTCGGGATCATGGATCCCAGATCTATTCCTTATCCTTGAGTGCATGTCTCATCTCTACTGTCTTCCCCTGAGCTCAGTGTTTGCGGGTATCGACTGGATCCACAGGTCAGATCCAAGAACTGAAAAGGGGCCAAATAAAAAACAGCCACTGGCTGGAGGTTCCCTACCATTGCCATACAGGAAAGGAAGGTGGAGTGGAACAATGAATATCTATGCTGCTCACCATGAAAGGGGGAGGGGTGCAGAACTAGTGCACTTCGCCTGAGTCAGAATTCCTCATGTGGCTCCCTGCTGTGTTGTGCTTCTGCATTGACTCAAGCCTGGGTTTGCATTCCAGCTCTCACAGAGCCATTATTAGGTATGGACATGAGCAAGATGTGGCCTTATAGCCATATTTCTCAAACTTGGTTCAGCCAACAGACTCACACCCAGTGCGCTCCCTGGCCTCAGTGTTGATATGGAAAGAGGAATGGGCAAGTATGGCACTTTAGAGAGGCCTCTGGCAATACTGTGGCTAATCTGACTGCCTCAGGATGCAGAGCGTGTACATGCATCTGCTATCCCAGTGGGGGGTTGTCTGAATGATGGGAAGTAGGATGATGTCTAAGGTGTTTGAATTGATTTTCTGACATGCAGGGAGTGAAAAGCCTCAGACAAAACAATTTTTCTATAAACACGTAGTGCAACAAATTCCTTAATCTATTTCCTTTCAGAGATCCTGAAGCTCCTGTCACCCCAGCCCTTTTAAACCAAACAGAGAGTGAATAAAGTTTGCTTTCTGCACAGTTCCTGCCACTGTACTTTGTTCCATTAAATTTTTAAAAATAAAATAAATAAAACCTTTACCTATTAATCAGACCATTAGAGCGGTTACCTGGGCATTGGAATACACTGATGGTGTCACTAGCAGAACATCAGGAATATTCACGTTGGAATTACAGTTAAGCAGTATAAACAAAGCAGCTCATCAGTGTGGATTCATTTCACTTAGGTAGGAAATGAAACCAATCATTAAGTGAAGCTTTAAGAGTCAAACTGAAAACCTTCAAGCTATTGCTGCTCAATGTTAACTGGTCTCAAGATTTTCCATTCACACTTCATACTTGAAGTTTGTTCTATAGCTATTATAGAAGACTATTAATTGTGCAATAAGTATCTAATATATATGAGTGATGTGCCCTATACATGGCTATAACCACATCAGTAAGAGGCCATCACCCCAGTTTACCCATCATGCCTTGTTTTAATTAGCTATTTGTTAAACCATCTATTAAATCTTTATAAACGTATTTTACAAATGTACATTTTACAAATGTAACAAATGTACACTTAATATAAAGTTTGACCAATCAACCTTTTGGTTTGGTAGGTTTATTAGGGTTAGGGTTAGCGACTGGGACCTGCCAATTCTTACCAAGCTTAACCAGTGTTTTTGAAAGGAGGACCCCTGCATGCAACTCAGCAAAAGTCTAGTTGAGAAGTGGACATATGGCAGGTTGGAAGTCACATGTGGATCTCCAGCACTTCTACTGCAGCTCTTGGAAGAAATGGCTGCCAGGAGTCAGGGCATCCATGCAACTCCCTCAGTTTCTCCCGACTCTTCCATGTGCCAACAGGGATTGCTCAGTGCTGGGTGCTTGCTGCAATGGCGGCAGTGCTAGATGGCCTCTTCTGGTGTGTGGAGGAGACAAGAAAGGTGGGTGCCAAGTGCTAGACAGACAATGCTGGTGGGAAGCAGAGGCAGGAGAGGCAAGTAGTGTTGGCAGGATTGTGTCAGTAAGAGAGGTGAGCAGCAGGTGAGGGGTGGACTGAAGTAGAGGCAAGCAGTGACAACAGGAAGTAGCAGCCCCAGGTGTGTGTGTGTGCGTGTGCGTGTGCGTGTGCGTGAGTGAGAGAGGTCTGTAAGATTCTCTGCATGTGATACTGTGAGTGAGTGTGTGTGCACGTGAGAGCCAGAGTGACTTTCAGTGGTGGCTCTTAGCCATATGAAGATCTCAATGTGTGGCTCTTTAGATTGGGAACTTTACCCACCTCTGACTGTGCATCATTAGCCTAAAGTAGGGATCTTCACTCCATTTCTCCCCCAACCACAAGACATACACCACTTGTCAAAATTTCTTACCACACTCAAAATTTCTTACATGGTTCCAGAACTGCAGTGCACCAAAGGATTGTCAGTCAATGGCAGCTGGCAAGACTACAGGAACTCACATCTGTGGCCAAACTGCCGAAAGCTCCTGGTGTATATGTATATTTAAAAGCAAAGCTTCAAATCATGAAGCATAACCTTTACTACAGACTTAAGGGAACCAAAATGCTGAAGGAGTTTAGCCAGTTTAAAATAGCACTCAATAAGTCACTAATCCATGTCCTGCTTTATATAGCAACGGATGGCTCATGAGAAATCTGGAAGAAGATTGCACACAAGATCAGTTTCTGCTAACAAACAGCTCCTGCAGTTCTTTGTCACTGGTTGATTCTTCTCGATTTCAAGTCATAATTTGCTGTCTATGTCCTTATAATCATTTCCACAGCAACAGCCGAAATGACACACAAGAAGGTTACTATTTCAGCAACAGCAAAACTCTGAATCCTGTTTTCATGCCAATTTCTGAAAATAAATTAGAACTATAGAAAAGATAGGTATGCTGGTAGTATACTTCCTAAATAAAATAACCAACTATTGTAGGGCATGCCACATCCACCTTAGGTAAACTCGATCAATCTACTTCTTCAGGGTCCAAATCAGTTGCTATCAGCCTCTACTTTAGAGGAGACTTGAAGAGTCCTGATATGCCTTCGGCACCAAGAATCTTTTGCCCTGGCAGCTCGGTAACTTTGCTGGCTCTTCCCCAGCCTCGGATGTTTCTCGCACAGTTTTTACCCTGTGAGAAGGGCAGTTTTCCAGGCTCCTCTTCAGCCTCAGGAGTCAGGCACATCATCACCCTTGTATTAGGGCTCCTTGCCAGCTCCTTCTGCTTCACAAGTCCAACCAAACAGTTCACGTCCTAGCATAATGGTTTCTGATTAGTCTGTGTGCTGGTTCAGGGTACAATGGCTCTAGAGAAGCTTCTTCCGAGTCTTATTCCCTTCAGTCTTCCCATTGGCTGCACATCTGTCTCTCCTCCATCCTCTGTTGTAGAGTAAGAACTGGAAACATGCTACCATTTCTAGCCAGCCCTCTGTGGAGCTGCAACTCTTTCTCATACAGCCTGCAGTTAGCCTTATGGTCCACACTTGGTCAGCTGCTGAGCTGGTTAGCTGATCAGCTGGGGGAAGACAGTTTCATGATCTCAGCTGTGCTATTGGACCTACCAGAATCTTACAGACCTAATAAATACAACATGCTTTGACACCGAGATTTTCAAATCAACAAGAGAAACTCATAAAGAGGACCTATAAAAGCAGATCCAGCCAAATGCAGATACAAGAAAATAGGAACTGCTGAATAATTATAAAAAATAACATGCTTATATAAATGACACCTTTACTACAAGAATCTTATAAAGACAATTATATGAATAACCATTCAATAATCATGAAGGGAGATACCAGAATAATACCTATTACAAACAAAAGGTCATTATAAAACCTCATATAAAGTGCTTCCAAATAGGTCCATAATTAACAATGTTGAAAATACATCCACGATTTTCTTATTGGTAGCCTACGTATTTCAGCAACAAAGCCTTTATAAGAGCTTCTTCACAACATGAAAATACATAGTAGACCCATATATGAACCATATAAGTGAAGAAAACTACACACACAAAAAGAAAGAAAAAGAGAAAAACATGTAGGTCTGCAGAACCTGGATAAAAGAATATAGAAAATGTTTAAAATATCAATAAATTATACCTCTATGGTATCTGATCCTCCAAAAGATACAAGACTAAATCTTCACATCTTGATGAAGGTCGCTAAGAAATAAATAATTGAATAAATATTCATGCAGGTATTAGACTGATAAAAATACTAATCAGTCGTAACACTGATCTTAAAGTTCCACTTGAAAGAGAACAAAATACTCTTCAGTAGTGAATTGTTCAAAAGTAATCCACATTAAAAATGATTACCTAATTTGAAAATACTGAATATAAAAAAATTACCTCTTGTAAATAAGAATATACTTCTCAAAGGACTAAGAGGGCAATCCAGCTATTGCGAAGTTGCACCAGATGGGTACGCAGGCAGGAAGAGCAAGTGCATTGGTGTGCTGAATCCACCATAGTTGGAAGTTGACCACAAAGAGATAAGCAAAACAGCATAGAAAGAAACGATTCAGGTGAACCGTGCACAAGACAGGACGACCAAATAGCGAGAGCTGTATGGTAGTACAACAGTTAAGAGGATCACAGGGTAGCAAGGTGGACAAAAGGTGGGTTCACAGCCATCAAGGCAAAAAGATAGGTACGTGGAGGGGGCTACCACAGGGGGCCTGCACACGGGATGCGCCCGGGTAGCCATGCAAATGGGAGGCGGTGGAGGTGGTCCCCCGAACCTCAAATCAGCTCCCACATAACCACCCCCGGACCACCACCCCCTGCCAACAGACTGAACACCAACAGAGATGTTGCAAAGTCAACAAGGGGCAAGGAAAGCACATCCCTCGAGGGTCCATTAGCCCAGCAAGCACTCGATATGTGGCGCAACAAGTGCCCACACGAGTGACCATACAGAGTTCACACAGCAGGAAGGGAAACAGAACAACCCTCCCTCCGTTGCACAGAGCTCAGATGACACAGGCAGCCAAGGCTATCAAGGTGGCCAGTAATCTGGAAGCAGTCCAGCACAACAGCAGCAAAGTATGGTGCAAGCAGATATGTGCAGGTAAGTCACTACCACAGAATGACATATGGGGCGGGGCAACACAACACAACGAGGATGACCACACCACTGCCAGCAGCAGAGTCAAATTACCAAGAACAGATAAGCGGTGAACCAAGGAGAGGTTCAGGACGTACATGCAAGGAATGGACGTACATAGGTAGAGAGACCAGCAGGTCACGTAGGATGGTCAAAGCTAATGAAGGTCAACAATGAATGTACAGGGCGAAACCCAGGCAGTGAGCGGATCAGAGAATATAAAGTCATATGCAGGACAATAGCAAGTAAAAGAATGTTTTATTGAGCAACATCTAGTGACGTGAGCTCCATCCAATACAAAGGCACAGAGAAAACAAGATGGCCAGCACTTTCCCATCACAAAGACAATGGCCAAACAGCTCCTAAGTGCAGGAAATGGAGAAACATGCAAATAGAGCTACACAGAGGTGATAAAAATGAGCAGTCACCGTCGCAAATCACAACGGAAAAATGATTAAAAGAATCATATACAGGGTCATACTGGGAGGGACAGTGGAACACCGGATGACATCAAGTCACCAAAAACAGTGCATATGGTCCGAGACAGACATCAGCGTGGCCTAAGTAGTTCCGCAGGGTACCAACATCCAAAAGAACAGAATGAGGGAATAGCATATTCGGAGGTCCATAAATCCATTCACACGTGCCGCCATGGTAGCATCCAGTTACACAATTATAACCGATGGGCCGTCTGCGAATACAGGAATGCAGTGTATCAGTAAAAGCAACAGCAGAAGTATTATGAGCTAACACAGTCAGTACAGGTGCTCATAATGTACACAGGCCAGCAAACCATGATGGCAGCAGTGCACCATGGGGTGGGAGCACATTAGGTAGGGGACCACAGCATGCCCAGCAAGAGGAAGGCACTCATACCAGCAGCAACCATAGCAAGTGCAAGAGCATGCCAGACACATCCAAGGATCCATGGACCATAATTAGTGGCCACAGTCAACCAACAATGACACATATGTGAAGGTCAGCACCGTTGGACACAAACAACCATTATCAAGAAACATGAGGTCAGCCCCAGGAGTGGTGAAACCAGAAAGAGCCGAGCCAACCCCACAGTGATGGCAGAGGGATCACAACTGTTACCTGTAAGGCATTGTCAGCAGTTGTGATAAAGAGGGCAGCAGTCTCTAATGATGAGTTCTACATCATCCACAGCCAGGTGGACGTCCCCTTGGTCACAGTTCTGGGTGCCATGGCCACCATCACTATCCTCCTTCCTCACCAGCATCTGCTGTTGGCCATCTATGCAGAACTGGTATGGTCTCAATGGTAGGTTGGATGACCGCTAGGTGCTGATTAACGGTTCCCACAGAGGCAACAAGGTCGGACATCAGACGACGCGATAACCTCTGCTCCCTCGTCTACTCCAGTCGACCACCCTCAATCTGGCGCCACAGATCAAGCAGCAGCGAGAAAACTGACGGCCAGCTCTCAGAATCTGTACACACTCACCATATTTGCCTCCCCTTGGATGGGGCCCTGCCAACCTTGGCTGAGGAGAGTGTCGTGGAGGAGTGGCCGGAGCAGTACCTCCCTCGTTACGACCGCTGGTGCATGGTGAGTTGCTGACATCAACACCATCCCAGAAGGAAGAGCTACCCACCTGGACCTCAGTATTGGTACTATGCTCCTGGTCACTCTCATCAACAGCCATGGCCTCTTTGTGGTCCCCCGTTCCATTGCCCGCATCTCCATTACCTGCAGTTTGATATATCACAGGAGTCACCGGCTTGGTCACCCCACCCATTTATGGTCATCTAGAACCATTCCCAACAACCAGAACATCACCCAAGCTATCATCCAATAAGAACAGGACCGCTGGACATGAACCGTTGCCCACCAGTGGCCGAACACAGCTACCAACCACGGGAACTGGTTCCCTGACTTCAGCAGCAGGATACTACGTCTCTTGCGACAGTCCCCTGAAGCCCATCCATGAGGAACATCCCTTGCCAGTGTGTTGGCCTTGTGTAGAGGTTGAGGCGATGGGAGACCCTACGAATGCCATGGTGTTCGTTTCCATCAGTGCAGTCATCCCATGAGGTGCAACAGTGTCCGTTGATGAGGGTGTGTGCAATGTAGCATGATCAGCTTGGGATCCATCCACGGGATTGGCACCAACGGTCCCATGAGCAGCGAACAGTGACATCTGATCCACCGTTGAACGCACCGTTATGCTGTTCCCAGGGTCACATGAACGGCGTTGCATACGGCGCATGCGGCATGCAGCTGCCAAACAAATGGCTCCATCAGCTGTGCCAGGCTCGCTGTTCACATCTGCACCGGCCACACCTGCAATGGATGGACAAAGTCAGCTGTTGTGGCGCAAAGCATTCCAATACATGCACTGACAGGGCAAAGACACATGCACTGTAGAACGCCAGGTAACAAGGTCAGGATCAAGCACTGTACACACCACATCACT
Source organism: Sphenodon punctatus (assembly GCA_003113815.1). NCBI lineage: Eukaryota > Metazoa > Chordata > Lepidosauria > Sphenodontia > Sphenodontidae > Sphenodon > Sphenodon punctatus. The sequence goes on from QEPC01011419.1 coordinate 335,207, forward strand.
AGCCAGTGCAAGGAGTTAGCTCAGTGAACAGTACGTGCAATGACCACCCCGTCAACAGCTAACTGTGGCCACCACCTGTGGCTGCTGAGTGATCAGTTACTAGTAGCCCGGGATTGTCATGGATGTCCATTCCGCTGTGCCAGTCTAACAACGATATGCTCACTAAAAGGAACAAGGGCGGTACTATCTAACAACCTCTTGCGCAGGATCAATACCCCCAATCCCCTGAGCAGCACATGGCAATCGCAGTACTGTGAAACTTACCATGTCTGCACTCAATACCAGCAATGAAGCCAGTAACAGCCTCCCTATGAAGGACATTAGCTAAAGCTGTTTTCCAGTCCCGCAGTGGCTCGGGAAGATTGACCAATGGTTGGAACTTTGCATTCTCCATGGCGCCCAGACGTCCCTTTACCAGTCTAGTCAAATCACACCACTTGTGCTTACACCTGGTGACAGAGCAGGGGTGGAATCCCAGAGATGTTATCCTGTGGCTTACTGTCTGCCAGAACCTTTTCTGCTTGAACACAGCCCACATTGCTGCATCCCTTCCCACTGAACAGCAGGGGTCCACTACAGCCACTTCAATCAAGGTGCTCACCTCCACCTTAACCCAGCTGGGCTGCCTTTTCCAGATTCCCAATCATAACCTCGTACCTGCAGATCCTGCAGACGAAGCTAAGCTGTTAAATCAGTCCTTTCTTTTGCCTGCCTTGCGAGTGGCCACTTGGCCATTTCGCTCACTAGCAGTGCTGTGTGTGGCACATTGGCCATATTTATTTATTTTATTTATTTTGTCATATTTATATGCCGCCCCCTCATGCATACGGCATCTCGGGGCGGCTTCCATACGAGATAAAATACTTTTAAAAATCACCAGTTTAAAATTACAGTAATTCACAAAATTTAAAACCCCCATCATCCCTCATTTAACCCCCCACCCCACCCCCAAAGGCCTGGGAGAATAGCAACATCTTACAGGCCCGCCGAAAGGCCAACAGACTTGGGGCCAGGTGGGCTTCCTCTGGGAGGGAGTTCCATAACCGTGACCCTGCCACCGAGAACACCCTCTTCATTTTGGTCCCCCGTCTTACACGGGGGACCTCCAGCAAGGTGGTCCCGGTGGACCGAAGGGGCCGTCCTGAATTGCGGAAGGCGAGGCGGTCCCCGAGATATCTGGGGCCAAGACCGTGTAGGGCTTTATAGATCAACATCAACACCTTGACTCTGGCTCGGTACGTTATAGGCAGCCAGTGCAGCGCACGGAGCACAGGTGTAATGTGTTCTCGTCGACCCGTCCCTGTTAAGAGACGGGCCGCCGCATTCTGCACTAGCTGCAACCTCTGGGCCAGCGTCAAGGGAAGCCCCACGTAGAGCACGTTACAGTAGTCCAGCCTTGAGGTGATGAAGGCATGGATCAGAGTGGCCAGGTCAGATCTGGAGATGTATGGGTGCAGCCTCAGCACCAGATACAGCTGACGTAAAGCCGCCCTCGCCACCACCTCCACCTGACGATTCAGGAAGAGGCCTGAGTCCAATAACATCCCCAGACTCCGCACCTGTTGGGCCACAGCAGGGCACACCCCTTCCACAAAGGGGGCCAGCACCTCCTCCGCTCTACCCACCACCATCACCTCCGTCTTATCAGGACTGAGCCTCAGTCTGCTCTGCCGTAATCATTTTGCAACGGCCTCCAGAAACTGGGACAGCACAGAGACGGCAGGACCTGGGTCGTTTGAAAAGGAGAGGTAGAGCTGGGTGTCATCAGCGTATTGGTGGTAACGCACACCAAACCCTCTCATGATCTTCCCCCAGGGGTTGCATATACACATTAAATAATAATGAAGACAAGATTGAACCTTGCGGAATGCTACAGTCCAGGGCCCAGGGGCTAGAAGTCTCTGCCCCCAGGACAACCCGCTGGGTCCTTCCCGCGAGGAATGACTGGAACCATCCAAGGACAATCCAATCCAGACCCCCCAGGTCACGCAACCATCTCACCAGCAGCCCATGGTCCACTGTGTCAAACGCGGCCGAGAGATCTAGCAGGACCAGAAGTGTTGAAAGCCCTGCATCCATCTCCCGGTGGAGATCGATATAATGCAACCGGGTGTGAACCATTACAATCCCGAGGAATACGGAGGTGCCTGATTGGTAGATGGTTGTGTTGCGATCAGCCCTCATTAACGTTCATGACTGGGATATACATGGCACCTGACAGTGTACCTTGTGGTTCCCACACCTGAGGAACCAGGGGTGGGCGGTCCAAATTCGAGCACGGAGTGTGATCACTCGTTATCTGTGCAGAGCTCATGCTGGCTAGTTCCACTCAGGGGATAGGCACTTGAGTTCACCTGTTGTACTGGCCAAGATACGATGGATTCAGTAATCGACCTGATGTTCTTTACAATGGCTGTTAGAGCTGTAATTATATGATGGTGTGCTGTTTGGTTCAGGCCTATCATACGGCCACACGTGGCCGTATTAGACAAAACCAATAATGATTGCCTATCAATCTATCGCCTGGACAGGGACACCATCTTGTTCCTGTGCGACCTGCTTACTCTTAATCTCGCCCCATTGCGAAATGATTGCAGGAACATCCCTTTACTTAAAAAGGTCTTGGTGTCGCTCTGGGCACTTGCAACCGGATCCTTTCAACGGGTCCTTGGGGAAATGTGTAACCTGCCTTAATCCTTGGTGTGCCAGCCGTTCAATGACTTCATTGATGCTCCATGCTATGGATTTCATTGTGTTCCCCACCACAGTTGCTGATGTGACTAGCACAAAAATAGGCTTTCAAGAGATTGCAGGATTCCCCAATGTGGTTGGGATCATAGACTGTACACACATTCCCATCCAGTCACTATGTGCTACAGAGGAATTATATCACAATCAGAACAGACAACATAGCATTAACGTGCAAATGGTATGCAATCACAGGGACATGATAATGCACGTTTGTTTGAGAATCTCAGGGAGTGCCCATGATGCACATGTGTTCCAAAGGTCCAGAGATCCCACCGTATTGGGATCTCGAACTATAGGATCCCGGATATGGATGGCTTCTGGGTGAGTTCTGCCATTGCATCTTTCGGTGTCCATATTCTATAGTATTTTGTTGTGTCCAGTATGTTTATTGGACTGATCAACTGACCTATTCCCCCTGCTCTCCTTCTTCCACCAGGTGATCATGGGTACCCATTGCGCCACTACCTGCTCACACCACATGCGAGGCCACGAGGACGTGCAGAGAGATCATTCAACCGATCATGCTGGATGACCAGGAATGTGACTGAGCAGACATTAAGGCACTTGAAGATGAGGTTCCACTGTCTGGAGGCATCCGGAGGATGTATTCTGACTTCCCCAGAGAGAACATCATGCATTGTTGTAGTAGCGTGCATGCTACATAATATAGCAACAGCCCGCAATCTCCCTATAATTGTGGATGTGGTGGATGGGTATGAACGGCGTCTCCATATTTGCCATCCATGTCCACAAAGGGCACCTGATCCGGAACCTAGGGAAATAGCATGCCAACATCGTGTGTGGGATCAGTACTTCACTGTAGGATAACATGCACCTGAGTGTAACTAGTGTTGTCATTTCGATATTATTGCAGCTTTCATTGCCATGTTGTGTTATTTGGGAGGGCTATGTTTTGCTTTGGGTGATATTTGGCGACATAACATTTGTTGTCCACTGATGTGTGGTGATGGATATGGGCACATGCTTTCTGTTCCCTTGCAGGGGATCAGCAGCTTATGTGTCTTATGATTGGTATGCAATGCATTGGGTATATGGGATTTGCTATGGGCTGCTTACTTACAGCAGATTCAACAGTGGTGTCACCATTGTGTGGATCTCAGCCCATGTGTGCAGTCTGCTGTGTGTGGCGATGCAGGCCTGTGGGGAAATGCCTGCATTGTACCCTTTGCACTCACACCCAGGCCCAGACCATGGGCAACGTTGGCCCTTGCAGTGGACCCTGTTCCCGGTGACGTGTTGTGGGAGCTCCTGCCTATAGGGGGTGCTATTCACATTGTATGAGGCCCTGTATACATGACTGCATCTGTGCATGGGGAGCACATTGAGTGTTACCACCTGGTGGTCTGGTCACAGCGGTACAATGCTTGTGGTATACGTGGCCCTTTCATTTATCAGGCATGGCAAAAGGTGGGACAAGAAGGTGGTGTTAAGCCTCCTTGGGTGTGTACTATTCAGCTGTGATGTTGCCTGGCTGATGGCCAGCTCAACAAGACCCAACTCCACTGCTTCGGGGGGTGGGGTGTCATTGTGGCCATGGCTTTTGCTGGGTATGTCTGCACAGCAAGTCAATTCTGTGAGTCTGGATGCACAGTTCAAGGGGGGCAGAGGAGTGGTTCTTCTGCGGATGCGGGAGATATGGTGCAAGGCTGGATGCCCACGTTTCCGCAACCGCCAATCTCCTGGTAATCATTGGCAGCTGTGGTCATGACCGGGTTGGGTTGTTCACGCTGTGGACGTCCATCCACCAGCATTTTGCCAGCTGGTAGACTCACTCCATGCAGTCCCTTCCTGTACAATCACTGCACCTAATGTGACCCTTCCTGATGTTTTTAGGTCTGAGCAAGGAGTGTGTTACAACCTACCCGCCCCAGCCATCTCCTGATAACTCTGTCACTGCTAGGGATGTGGTGCTGGATCCGGCCACTGTGGTTGTCATGGAGGTGTTATGTGTTACTTGGCATTAGCTCTCACCATAGCCAACACAAAATATAAAATACAAATACAAGAACAAAATACAGCAATCAGCACACAAAGCAAACAATATAATAGCGAACAATGCTGTAACAAATAGCATCCATGACCAGGAGTACCACACTCAATTGCCTGTATGGCAGGAGGGGCGGGGTAAAAATTTATAAAATAAATAAATAAAATAAATAAATAAATAACTCCTTGTTCAACATAAGATCTTAAGGGATCTCCTTAGATACCATATCTACCCACCCCAGCTCCACAGGATCTAGGGGAGACAGAGAAAAGTAATAATATATAATTCTAGCTTGACTCATGGGAGATACCCATAATATCCCCAAATCCAGGTCTGAATAATAGGCTTTGCAAAAGACGGTGGCACATACTTCCTCAAACCACACCCACCCCTTAAATTACCAGCTCTGAGCCCTATTCTGAATTCCTGCTCTAATTTCCTGCCTTCTTTTACTAGCCAACCAAAGAAATGATGCTACTGCAAAAATTCCTTCCTTAGAGGTCAAATTGTATAACAATCGCAATGTATCTGAACGTTTGTGACCTGTCTGATCCTCTATATAGGGGTACAGCCAAACCGTTCTTAGATTCTGGTAATATGGTAATATTCAATACAAACTGCCATGGTGGTTACTGTGACCCAAGATGTTCCTGCTAGGAAGCCGCACCAGAGTCGTTGGACTGCGACTCTGTGGTTCCTACCTTGGCACCCACCTGTGCTGTGCCCGACCAGCTTTTCTCAGCTGATGCTGGTGTGTTGCTTGTCGAGCTACTGGATGGTGGTAATGTGGAGAGCCGCTCGTATTATGTGTCCTCAACTGGGATCCAGAAAACTGAACCCCTGCCCATCCATTTGACTACCGAGACCATGGCCCTTCTACGCGACATTAAGATGCAAAGTGGGTTTTCACAGATTCTGTGATCGTTGTTCATGTTGTGTCTATGCACTGGGGCTGTTATGGGTAGCCTTTGGTTTTACCTTGGTTGGCTCTCTGCAGGCCAGTGTGCTCGCTGCATGATGGGTTTGTGTGTTGCCAGCCTTACGGGCTATATGGTGTCACACCTCTAATGGTTATGCTGGGAACCGTTGTGTCTGGTGGCTGTAACCTGTCACTGGCTTGTCTGTTGTGTGGCTTATTACATGGCTGGCCAACGGATCTGTTGCCGCTCCTTGGGCTTCTCTGTCTTCACAGCTATGGTGCAGGTGGTATATTCCTCAGATCCTCTGATCACCTTCTGATCCTGGTGCATGTTTCTTCTGTATTCACTTTCCCAACATTGTTACCCACAGTGCGTTGTCATCTGCTGACCTGTTCAGCTTTGGGTTAGGTGTTTTCATGGTGTCTGAGGTTCTGTCTGTAGGTGACGGCATCCAGAGAGCAATCAAGGGGCTCAGTCATCGTGTTGACAGGCTGGAGGGGGGAGATCCGTCGGACCAATGCAAGACAGCGTCTTGTGATGAACAAGGTTGTATCGTGCTGTTGTCATGAGATTGATGTGCCTGCTGGACGTGTACATCGCCACAGATCAGTTGCAGCATCTGGCCATGACCTTTCCTGTCATCCTCAACAGTGATCTCCTGGGTCACCCTTATGGGTGCTCCATCAGGGTTGGGCGTACTGTCACCTGGCCTGTCTCTAATGGGCCATCCACGTGGAGTTCTTTGCCTTTTTTGTTTTTGGTTGTTTTCTGCATTGGCTCATGTGGGGGCTTTGCTTTATTCTGCCACCAATAAAGGATGTCTGTTACTGTGTTTTCTGCTCTCACTCTGCCTTCTTGGGAGGGATGCTGTGGCTGACACTGTTGGGGTCCCATGCTTGCAGCCGTGGTGGACCAATGGCCATGAGTGGCTTGCACTGTGCATTGTACAGACATTCTGGACTTACTGGCCCTCACCCTGTGCCACTGTACCCCTCTTGCTTCTGCCTGGAGCTGACGTAACTTTGCACCATCTTCTCTGCTTGTGTTAGTGGGGATTGAGCAGGTGGATCGATATGACCTTCGTTTTTCCCCATGATTGTTTCCAATGGGTGCTGGGTGAATGGTCGTTCACTCAGGTCTACCTATGCCATTTGGTCCCATAGGGAGTGTGGCCTCCTATTTTTGGCGGTTTCTTGCCTCTACAACAGCTCCTCCACTGCTTTGGCCCAGCGCATACTGCCCTCTCCAGCCTTTTCCTCACCGCATTCTGTTTTGCCTACATGCACTTTGCCTTTTGCACCTACTCTGGCCCATTTCCGCTGGTGCTCTGCTCTAGCTGGATTGCGCTCTAAATATATGTGCAACAATTCTCAAAAAATCTGTAAAGAAACACACTCCATTCAAAAAACTGTATCTTAATAATAAAAAAAGAAAACATAATGAATAGGGGGGGAAAGGGGGGAAAAGACCACCTTAGTTCCAGGAGGCAGACTGCCATGCCCCTCCTTTGAAACATGAGCTAAAAAGCCAAGCCTCTAGCTTATATACTTATATACTTCTAGATCATTGGATAATGATCTAGGTTGACCACATATTGTTCATTACCAATCAATCCTTAAAATTACTACCACACAACTTGTAAATTAATTATTCAAATGAGATTACTTGAGCAACTTGACATCTCCAATGAACACCAACATAAGAAAGAGTAGCTAAGTGTTACTGAATTTAAAACATTGAAAGTTACTGTTTTAATACAAGGATCTATCCTTATCCCATTGTTGTTATAAGGCAACTCAGATCATCAGTTTACTTCACTATTATCATAAAAACACAGATAAATCTAGCTCCTCATTGAGACCATATGGTTTCTCTGTGTGCAGTTGAAAAATCCAAAAACACTCCTTCTTCAATAACCAGTTAACCTGATCAATTAACCTGAGAAGATCATTGCTCCAAACCCACAAAAGTAAAATCATTGTAACTCTGACCAGCTTCCACAAAATGCTTGGTCAGAGGAGCAGATATTCTACCATTCTTAATATTGTTCCTATGTTCTGTAATTCTAGTTCTTAAAGTTCTCATGGTTTTATCTATATATAATATGTTTGGAAAAGCACTGTCCTAAGTATTTCCTGCTCAGAATTATGTCCTAATAACTCCATTATACATTTACCAATCAACAGGAGAATGTGTTGTAATTACAATCTGTTTGGCATTTGATAATCAAGCACTTTTCTTTCTGCTGTGTAGAACAACAAGGGCCCCTCCGCCACCAAAATGAAGGCGGGGGGAGGTTGCCGCACCCCTTTTTGGGAAAGGAGACGTGAAAAAGGGAGGCCGCTGGGAACGGGGAAGGGAAAACCCTGTATGTTCGGCCCGGGAACCGCTAGTTGGTTGCCCGGGCATCACGTGGCTGTGATCCAGTCACATGATTGGTCGGCGTAGGGGCGGCCCCTCCCCTTACTAGAAGGGGTTGGGGAACGGCCACCCACGCGGTCTCAGTTCCTCAGGCCCTTCACTCGGGCCCGTTTCAGCAACTAGCACCCACCCACCCTTCCCTTTAATACCGCGGGGAAACTGGTTGCCATTAGGGGACCGAGAAGGAATTTTGGAATGCATCGCTACCATTAAGGGATGCTTTCAAGTTTTGCCTTCTTCGCAGTATTGGAAATAGGTTAAACTAGTTAAGGGGCAGGCAACAGAACCTGATTCGGTTAATCGGGTCTTTAGTAGATTGGTGACCAATGTTAATACAGGGGAATTTTAATTGGCTAATACACATTCAGACACTTAGGATACAATTTGACCATCTAATGCTGTTTGGTAACTAATTTGGCCTAATTGCATTTACTTATGGCTATTGTATGTCGCGCTCTTGCGCGGGTCCAGTATGGTTAATAGGTGTTGGTGATAGGTAGTTTAGGATAGATTCAAGAGTCATCTCCATAAGAGATGAGGAGGCGATACCTGGCGATAAGCAGGGCATGGCTAACAACAGGATCGTCACCCTGGGAGGCATGTACAATGGGGGGAAAGGGCAAGCATGGCCCTCAAACCTAATGACACCTTCCTCCTTACTCGTGCCCATCAGGGTGTTTCCCCTTCGGCCTTGGCCAGGGCGCTGTTCGAAGGGGAATGTTGGGTAAGTTTGATCTGCAGCTGGCATTGGAGGGCATATCCAAGCCAGACCCATTGTTACATTTTAAATAGGTTCCTAACTCAAAATACTGGACCCGTGATTGCTTAGCAGCAATCCCACCAACTATCCTTGCTCAATTTTGATTAAAAAGTGTGGCCAGTTAAATCCATATCATGTCTCCGTGTCTCATTTCCGGGGGGTGCGTCGGCAATAATGAAGACAGAGGAATCTAAATTTATGTGATAATGGGGCTGAGGATTACAGAACCCCAAGACCTTAAAGCAGCTGAGCAACTGCAACTTCCATTGACCTCAGTGGAAAGTTGAAGCAATGCAGGACCTCTTAGGAAGTGGCCCACTGAAATTAAGCACAGAACACCAAGCTCCCATTTTTACAGTCACTGGCAATGTGAAATCTACAGCAAATGACAAACCAAAGATGAAGAGTGTTTTCCGTGCAGAAAGAAAGGCTATTGTACTAAGCTATGCTTCAGTTCTCATTCCAGATATTTGGTACGCCCTGATACCTTCCCAACGGCAGATAATTTCAGCTCTCTGCATCCTGTTTGGAAAGTGAATTGCTAGGGAGCCATCTGCATCCTGGAGCCAGCCATGCTCCACAAAAGCCAGGTTATATTCTGCCCGAACCTTCCTCCTTTCAACTTTTTCAGAGTGCATGACTGACAAACCATAACCCATGTTTGAGGAATTCCTTGAAAAAGGTAACCCCCACACTTGGCTGCCTTCATGCACTGCTGACGCATGACATTCAAATGCCGCCTGAACTCTACATTGTGAAAATGGCTTCTATTATTAGAATGAGTCTTTCTACTGCTTTATATCTACATGTATTTTGTCAGCACCTACACAAAATTATCCTGCTTAGCTCCACCTCTCCTAGGAAAAGACTTTAGGAGAAGAGACAGTAAGTAAATCTCAAAAAAGGCACTAAGTGTGTTTTCTGACACCCCAACAAACTACCCTGTAGGGTGGCTGTGATATCTGAGCTACTCTACTACCAGTTCACCACATGAGACAGTTGAGATGTCGCAACAACCTTTGCAGAAACCATCCTGAGGGTGTTTTAAAGCACCCTATATCTGACTGACAGGGCTGTGCAACTGCATTTGTGCATATAATAGAATTGAAATTATATGCAGCTTCATCATACAACAGTAATTCAAGTGTTTTCATTTGTCTTTGAGGAAAACTGAGTTTCAGGAGTCTAAGCTTGATAAAAAGTCCTAAACCCTCCATCCAATATAACAATACCAAAGAAGCAAGTAAGCAGAAGCAAGAGGAAAGTAGCAAATAGTATAGAGGCATATATAATAAAGCTCAAAGGCATGGGGCGAAGCATGAGTTACTTCAGTTCCTTTTCAATCCCCATACTCTTCAACTAGGGTTCTGATGTAGAGGGGAAAGGTGGGTGGGTAGTGAGAGTGACAGAGTCCATTTCCAGCAGCCAAGATTACAAGTGAGTAACCTTAGTTTCTTCTTCAGGTGGGACTCCGCACTCCCACGGTTGAGTGTGTGTCCAGAAGTAATTCCCATAGGGAGGAGGTCAAGACCTAGGCCACATTCACACCCGACGCTGTGGCACTAAAAACGTTAGTCAAAGATGTGGCAGTGGGGAGGAGCCCAATGCCAGAAGTAGCACCAGTGTGAATGTGAGTCTGCTGTGCCTTTATTCGCACATGATAGGGCGCAAAATCCAGCCCTGTCATGCACGAGTAAAGCTGTGGTAGATCCCCATTCTCACCGGTGCTACTTCCAGCATCAGGCTCCTCCCCACTGCCGCATCTTCGCCTCGTGTCATTTTTACAACGCCACAGTGTCAGGTGTGAATGTGGCCTTAGTTGAAGAGAGACTGTAGGACTGCCCTCCAAAACCAGCATTAGAGAATGCAGCCAAGTCTAATGCATAATGCTTAATAAAGGTGTGAGTCGAGCTCCAAGTGGCAGCTTTGCAAATTTGGTCTAATGGAAACCTCCAGAACAGGCAGCAGATGTTGCCATGGCTCTGTTGGAATGAGCCTTTAAACCAGTTGGAAATTCCTTATCCGATAACTGGTAACCAGAAGTCATACCTTCGGGACCGCCTCGCCCTCCGCACCTCAGAGCGATCCCTGCGGTCCACCGGGGGTGCCTTTTTAGAGATCCCCCATGTAAGGTGGGGGGCCACAATGGAGAGGACATTTTCGGTGGCCAAGCCGAGGCTCCGGAATTCCCTCTCGGAGGAAGCCCATCTGGCCCCAGGTCTGTTGGCATTTCGGCGAGCCCGTAAGACCTGGCTGTTCGCCCAGGCCTTTGGAGGGGAGGGTGGGA
>QEPC01011419.1:357741-368779 GCA_003113815.1 Sphenodon punctatus
GCCCGAGTGGCCCAAGGTCAAGGGGTTGAAGCACAAGCTGAGGGGGTCTCAGGGCTTGACTGGACATTAGACCAGGTGTCAGGAAAAGGGTCTAAACTCTCATGGAAGGGTTTCCCCAGTGGCGCCTTTGGAGGGTTCTGTGTTGCCTTATTCCCCACAGCCAGAAGGGAGCCCTCGGGAGTGCAAGTAGGAGGTGGCCCTGGGAATTAACTGATACTCTCTGAAGAGAGAGTGGATGCACCCCTGAATAAGTCAAGGAGCAGAAATGAAGTTCTGGAATTGGCAGCAGTAGCGTAGCTAAGCTACTTCCACTGTTCCCAGGCCCACTGCTGTACCAACCCTGTTCCTGGGCCCACTCTCCTGCTAGCCCCAGGAACCTACCATCCCCACTGCTCCTGGGGGACCCACCACTCCTGCCACTGTGCTACTCCCAGTAAACCTCTGCTTCACCCCACCAGGCCTCTACTTCACCCTGGCAGGGACACACCAGGGCCTTGCCAGGTGAAGCATTACCGCGTTATCAGATGTTATCCTAGCTGCCTGAAGACACACCAGGAGGAGCAAGTCCTTGCAACACTTGCAGGCCCACTGTGTGGTGCATGCGTGTAGCAGATGCATAGTGGGTTGAAACACATAACAAAAAGAGGCATATTTGCAGCCCAAACACATGGCATCTGATAACATCCGCAGCAGTTATTAGACCATCTTTTATAGATGAATATGTACAAGCTCATTTTGCAAGTTCTCACCAACAGAAGACGGTCCGATAAAAGGTATTTTTTAAACTGGTTTGACCCATGTTTCCCTCATTCTTTGGACCGACAGAGGAACCAAACTCTGAACATTACACTAGCTGTGTGGAAGAGTCCAACTTTCACGTCTCTGCAGCTGCTCAGCAAGTCTCAGGGTAAGAAAGCTGTTTTCAGCACATGGTGCAGAGACTGGGTACCTCACATTAAATACCATGAGAAAAAGAGCAGAATTCTTATTTAATCCAAACTAATAGCATCACCCTGGAAGTTTCAGCCACTGTATATGCCAAGAATGTTCCCTCCAGGTTTTCTAAATGTTTCATTTAATACAGAAAAAAACGGGCTAAACTGAGTTATGATTCCATTCCCAGCACCTGTTAATTGTAAAAGCAAACTCTGCCTTCTCAGTAGAGATTTCACTGTGACAATGAATAATAGTGCCAGTCATTAAATATTTACAGACATAATAGGAAAAATGCTGCACAAAGCGAGGGAATTAGTTATAATAAAAGGTGCCATTTCTAATACAGCTTGTGTACTTTTCCTCTAATGGGTTACATTAGTCATATGTGGAGACAAAGCAGTCCAGATGGTCAGTCCAGTCCTAAACCACAGTGCAAAAGGCTGAGCGTGCAAATGTGTGTGCAACTTCTGTGCAAACAATGCAGCACACACACAAAATGTGCGCAACCTCCACACAAGTATAGGATTGAGCCTGGTATCTTATTAGACTAACCAGGGGTGGTGCACATTGCAGGGTACCAGGGGCATAGTCCCTCCTGGCCTGATCCCCCACCACACACTCTTCATGCTTTTAAAAAGAAAAAAAGAGAAAAAACCCTTCACTTGAGTCCCACAGGCACATGGGGTGGGGAGGGAAGCCAGCAATCTGCTTCAGACTTGCTCCAAGTCCTCAACTTCAGCAATCAGCTGAGTGCTCAGTGTTGTTGTTGTGCCTCCCTGGACACATGTGCAGGCAGGAGCTGAGGAGTTGGGGGCCAGTGCCTCCTGCTGAGCCTGCTCTAAGGAGTCCCTTAAGGGACAAAACTTTACAAAAGCGATTTGGGCTATTGGGTTTAGAGTTCATACTGCCTGAACGGGGAAAAGCGCTTTGCTTTTCTCACCAGTGGGGGCAGTGTTCCACAAAGCCCTATGGGCTGCTCTGAAAGACACTGTTTGGAGTGGAGACTCAAACACCCAGGCAGTGTGTGCCTGCGCACAGCTGCTGTTGTTGAGGGCTCAGGCTGCCTGCCTGTACCCCACCCCCTAGGGTGGGGTTAAAAGAGAACTCTCCTTATTTGGCATGCTGGTGATCTGTGCCATTCTGGTGGAGAGAGAGTTCTGGCTGGCCTTGCTTGTTTGTGGCTTTGTTACCCCACGCTGCTGCTGGATCTGCATCAGACACATCCGCATTGGTGAGTTAGTTGTTTTTAGTTATTTTGCTGGGAAACACTGGTGAAAAAGGGGCCTGGAGTGCTGCGGGGGGGAATGGGTGCTGTTTGGGGGAGAGAATGGGACTTCAACAGAATTGTAACAGTGAAGCATGTTTTGGGGGACAAGTGGAATTCCTCGCTGCTGCTTTTGTGGTGTGCTAAGACTCAAAATATGGTTCAGTTGGTTTAAGATCTGGTGTGCTTTTGCTTGTTCTGTGTTTGTGTTTGCATGTGCACTGCTAGTTTTTCCTCGCTCCTCTCCCAAACCCCTCAAGCATGTGCAAAGGCTGTGGCCATTTTCTGGTACCCCCACTGGCCATGGCTACTTTTGGTTAAAACTGGTGTCTTTCTTGGCTTTTTTTGACGTAAACTGTCTGCTTTCTGTTTTACGGGTGGGGGACCTAGGGGCTTAGATGGAGCGGTTTCCAATCTTTACTGGACTGTTCCTTGTATTTTAAAATGGCCTCGCCCTTTGCAGTTTGGTGGGATGTTGTGGCAGGCTTTTTCACTAAAAGCTAGTCCTTGCATGAATGCTCCATGTTTAGTTTCAGCAGAAACTACCTCTGTCAGGCCCTGGTATAGGAGGAGGGGGTGTTTGGGATCCAGGGGACTCCTACCGCGCAGATACCCAGAACCATGAGCCCTCCCGCGGGGTCCAAGCTTCTCGTCAACCAGGAACACGACGGGGGCAGGGCCAGCAGAGAACGAAGGCAGCCGCAGCACGGCTGTAGCAGAGGATGTCATTCCCCCTCCCTCAGCCACAAGCACGCTGCCAGATGGCGCATCAAGCAAACGCGCCCCGCGCATGCGCACTGGCTCAAATGCCGGTGGATGCCACGGCACCCCTGGCCCCGCCCAGGCACTCAGAGCACCTGTGCCAACGACAGGGGCACAGTTAAAAGGCTGCTTCCCACTGCACTCCTCACTGGTGATCAGATCTTGTGCTGTGAGACTGGCTCCCTTGAGTGACAGAACCTTGGCTTCGTGAGCTAGTGTGTGGACGGATGTGAGAGCGTGAGTGTGTGGGTGAGCGATTGTGAGGTCGTGAGGGTGGACTGTGGCAAGTGGGTGTGGGTGCTGTGTTGTGTGCAGGTTGTACTGGGTACTTGTGACTGGGTGGGGTGATTGTCCCGGAACCCCAATTCCCCAGGTCCCCTTTCCCTGGCTGTGGGTGTGTACCATCCCTTCCTGTACCCTTCCCTCTAGTTCTTGGGACCTTACTACCTCCCCTGCTCCGCACAGTGACAAGCCCCTTCCTTTTCTGTCTGCAGTGTATGGGTGCGTGAACACTGGAAGCACAGACACTGTACCCTCTCCCGGTGATGATCTTTGGCTAGGGGGTTCACCCCCACCGCCTCTATAAGACCCTGAGGGAGACTTTCAGTACAGAAACCGTCTGTGTGCACAAGGAGCATGTGTGTGCTTCCCTTTCCCTACTCCCCATCCCGACAACCTCTTACATTGCAACAGAGCTGTGTAGCATGTTTTGGGGGACAAGTGGAAATCCCCGCTGCTGTTTTTATGGTGTGCTAAGGACTGCACATAACATTGTTGCCTTAAGATGGTTTGCTTTGCTTGCTCTGTGTTTGCATGATGCATTGCTGCTTTCCTTCTCCCCTCCCAAGCATGAGTAGAGAGGCCATTTTGTAAATTTGTGGAGCTACTCGTCGTGGCTACTCTTTTCTGAAAATGGTCCCTTCACTGTTTCACTGCTGCTCTCTGCTGGAAAGTAGTTTCTGGCCTCTCTGCTTGTCACTGTGTGACTTTGAGCATCTTGCTTGGGGTTTTTGTTGAGAAACAGAAATGCATTATTTAAATTTTGATGGGGCTTGTTTGGTGCCAACAGAGGCCTGTAACTGGCCAAACTTTTTTTAAAAGGCCTGTTTGCTTGGACAGGCATTTGGCTGTTGGGAATAGGGTGTAGCTACTAGGGATGTTGGTCTGCATAGGCCTGGTTTGGTGGCAATGCAGCCCTGAAACTTGTCAAACCTCTTTTAAAAGGCCTGTTTGCTTGGACAGGCATTTGGCTACCGGGGATACAGTGTTGGTACTAGGGATGCTGGTTTGGATGGGGAGTGTTTGGTTGCTATACAGGCCTGCAACTGCTCTCCTTGTGAACAGAGGAGAAAGCAGGTAGGAGCATGGCAGAAGAGAAGGCTGCAGACAACAAGGAGACCCTTTCCCCTGTCCCCACTAGACCATCTCTTTCCCTTACTCTTCTCGTGCACCAAAACCAAACCCTATCCCTCCTACTCTCCTTTGTTGTCCTTCTCTTCTCTTTCATTCTCTTCTCTCTTCTGAGAAGGGAATAAAAAGGATGCCATGAAAATCGAGTTTTCAAGGGTTCAGGATAAAGGTAAGCGGTGGCAATGTAATCTATTTTTGTAACCTGCTATGGTTAATTTGGACTCGTTGGGAGAAAGTGGATGGGACCCCAGTAAGAGGGCTCTCTATCCCCCAGTGGGAGTGCTTCACACAGCAGCAAGGAGTTCCCAGCGTTAACTAATGTAATGTCCATCCAATGTTAATCCTGGGAACTCCTTGCTGTTGGGTTAAGCCACACCACTGACCTACCACTACCCATGGCTCCGCCTACTGCTGGCTCTGGCCCGCCGGCGGCAAAGCCACCGGCAGAAGGTTCAACCCACCCACTGCCCAACCAGCCTCAAAAACCACCAGCTGCCACTACAGTCTAACTTATTAGACCAATTCTGTTGGTGAGTATGCAGACTTTTTGACCACACAGGACCCTTTCTCAGGCATATACAAAGGGATGATATGATTTGGGTTTTTTTATATTGATGCCTCTATGGCTCCTTTGTTGGATGGTATCCATTTATTGGATACCAAGAATAATGGACTAAACTTAGATATGGGCTTCATAAGCCATCATAGAAACATGTAACAGCCCACATTTTTCACCGGCTGTGTTAACTACATTAAGTGTTTTGATACGCCTTCCTACACCCTTCTTCCTAGCATTTGACTCGTATTCATACATCCTAGTCTGCATGTATTTTATCAGTTGACTGAGTTTCCTACATTTATTTTAAAATCTTGGAAATGCAAATGCCTTTTTTCCTATCAGCCACTGATTTTCCCCCCATAATATACCTGTCCTACATTTTGCTCAGTCTATAGTTTTGACTGTTTAGATGCCTGAGGAAGGACCTTGTGTTGTCTGAAAGCTTGCATACTTTCACCAACAGAATTTGGTCCAATTAAAGACATCATCTGAACTACTTTGTCTCTTAGCTCTTACTTTTGGGACCAACATGACAACTACACTCTCGTTAGTCAGACAGATTAGATTAGCTAGAAGGGAAGAGACAGAGATGGAAGAAATGTACAGAAAGCTTTTTTCTTTAACAAATCCAATTAGGAAGCAGCTTCCTTTGCCTCTTTTATAAAAATATATTTTCTTAGATTTGTAAGCCCTTTGGGGTAGGGACCTGTCTCGAATTACTGACTGTACAGTACCAGGTACATTGCTGAAGCTTTATAAATAATAATATTTTGTTAGGGATAAAAGCAAAGCCAGCAGCAATCAGAATTTATGGTGGTGATCAGGAAGTAGCTTTCTGACACATTCCTCATTCCATGGCAGCCAATAGCCAGGGACCTGTGTTCACTGAGTTTTCCTCACTGGCAGCAATTGGGAAAAAGACAGTAAATGAATGAGTCCCTTTCAAAAGCCAATCTGACTGCAGTGTAACATAGTGCAGCCTGAAATGACTCCCAAGTGCCATAATGCAGGCAAGGTCTCTGGAGCAAAGCTCCAACATTCAACTGCATCACTCTGTGGGAATCCTCAGCTGCACTGTTAAAGGGAATTTCAAATCAGTTTCTTTTGGGCAACCAGATAGTGCAAAAGGGACTTAGCAGGGTCAAATCCTGTACAGACAGCAGAGAAAGGTGAAGGCATTCTAATCTGTGCTAGAATTGCATGGGAAATACCAATGTCTTTTCATGTGTAAGCAGTGTACACATGCATCTATTTAATTCATTTTTTAATGGATGCTCCACTTTTGCGAATGACTACCTTTCCTATTCCTAGATGGTTTTTTCCATAATTATTTCTGGCATGGATCTTGTTTGAAATCACATTTAGGAGTAATACATTTTTTGGCTTCCATACACTTCCATAATGAATCATACAGACTGTTATTTTGCTAGCAATATCTATAAGAAACATTTTCTCCCTGCTAAATTGCCTCTAGTTCCGTACCTTATAACTTAATGCTAATTTTCTGCATGCATCAGCAATCTACTTTTGAAGTGTAAACAGAGCAACAAATATATATTGCAGCAAATACATGCTAGAGGGTTGCAGACTTTACTGCTTATATACTCCAGCTGAGCTTGTGATTTACAAGCACTCAGAATCTAAGCCAAAAATCAAAGGAAACTGGGATCCTAGTGCCAGCTGCATTGTCAGTACATACTGACCAACCCAGTTAATATATCCCCAGTGGATGTCCACCTGAGACTCAATCCGGCTTCCCACACAAACCTCAACATTCCCAAATGGTAGGGAATCTTTGGGCTCCATTCTCCCTTTCTCTGTTCAGGGCCCAAGCACAGGGGTAGGGGGAATGGGTACACTTTACTAGGGTCTGGGGTACCACAGGATCCCAGGCTGCAAGCCCAATATATGAGACAAAAACTGAGGTTAAATTATAGATGCTTGAGGATGTTTATGCAAACTTATTTCCACGTATCTCTGGGGTGTCCTGATCTTGTAAGATTTGCTGGAGCCAATCAGAAGCAGAGTTAGAGCAGAACAAGCAACCTTCTGAACATTTAGCTGCTGGCCCAGGTCCTCCTCTAGGACACACACACACTCTGTCTGTCTGTGTGCGCGCATGCACTTTTACAGAAAACTCTAGGACTATTAGTTTGAGACAGAGAGATGTGCACCTCCCTATGTGGTGCACACGCAAGAATTTTAAGTCTCAGAATTCTTTAGTTCCTGGCATTTCCTGTGCACAGGCAGGAGGAGCCAACAGGGTGTGGCAGCAGTGACAACAAGAGGGAGGGACAAGCACCACAGTAATTGACAATGACCGTGGCAGAAGCTGAAAAAAGTTTCAGCAAACTAGCAGGAGTGTGGCACAAGAACGCTCAATTCACCTTGCTATTGAGTGTGAATTAGCATGGAAAACTACTTTAGTGAGGTCATTCATGATTTTGCAATGAAAAAGACCAGAAAAATAAAGCTGTGAAATGATATGGTCTATTTATGTCATTTCAGAAATAAAATAAAAATTTTGCTTTCATGACTCATGAGATTGGGTATATGGGATTATTATTATTATTATTATTATTAACAAACATTTATATAGCGCAAGCAGTGTACCTGGCACTTTACAAAGTAATAAAATAGACACGGTCCCTGCCCCTAGGGCTTACAATCTGAGAGACAGGAGCTGGGGGAGAGACTTAGGAAGGGGAACAGAGGGAGAGACAAGGGGTCTAACATTCATGAAGATGCGAGGTCTCAAGTGCACGTACTTGGCTTGGTTACGATGAGAATGACAGCAGGCAGGTCCATGTTGCAAGGATAAGGGTAAACCGATCGTAGGTATAGGAATAGTGGCTCAGCAGGATAAAGAGTCAGACAGAGCAGAGCGAAAGAGGTGAGTTTTAAGGAGAGATTTGAAGGTATGAAGGGAGGGGGCAAGGCGGATGTGGACAGGGAGGGAGTTCCAGGCATGGGGGGGCAGCAAGTGAGAAGGGACGAAGGCGCTTAGGGGAGCAGGGAAGGCGTGGAAGGGTGAGAGAAGGGACAGAGGAGATCATGGGATGGGATCATGGCAGGAGGCCCATGTGACAAGTTTGTACCAGGCCCAGTCTAGCTGCCACCATGGCTGGGATTTATCCCAGGCAAACATCTGGCACTCCAGGAACTGATGTCACGTGGGTCGTCATGTCTGAAAACACCCACAGGGAAACAAACCACACTTTACCCTGTAAGGCACTGCACATGGTAAGAGAATTGCAGTCTGTTCCTTTGGGTGAAAACAGACATGATGCTGACCACCCTTTAACCACCCTTGGTGGTTATTTATGCATGTTGCAGGGCTGTATTGGTGCTCTATGCAGCCCTGAAACATGCATAAATGACCACCAAAGGTGGTTAGCGTCATGTCTGTTTTCACCCTTTGTCAGTAACTGATAGCCCTGCACTAGGACATGATGAGTGCCTTTTGCTTACACTGAATTTAATAGAAGTTGAGGATAATGAGCATCTGGCTGGAGACACTCAATATCTTGTAGGATTGGGCCCCTTGTAGGCACCAACTGCAGTTGCTTAAATTCTATTTCAGTTTGAAGACACTGACTGAAGATTAAAAGGCAGCTAAAGAGGCCAGAGTCCCTGAGTTGATCCAAATGCAGAGTTAGAATTATCTTGTTTGGCTCTGAAGTCCTTTTGAAAGGAAAAACATTCTGCATAAATTTGATGATTTGACAGAACAAGGGCTGGTCTTCCACCCAAAACCCTATTATTGCTTTGGCATAAGAGAATTCTTCTCCTAGAAATGGGCAAGCCTCCATTTTTTCACAGGTGAGATCATTCTCTCAAAGGCAAAAAAGATTAAGCAAGTCTCCATTAGTCAGATTTCACGCAACTTAGAAGTCTTTGATCTCAAGTCAAAAATCTGTTCCAACACAAAAGCTAGAGGTTGACAAGGTGCATCTGTTAATTTGCCAATGGAAATTTTTCCTGTTTGTCAAACATACCACTGCTGTTGCTGACAAAAACTGTGCATCTCTATGTGAGTTTGGATGAAAGGATGGTAAAGAGATTATTTCAGTTCCCCATTTCTTTTATTCTGGGTTGGTAAAAGTCTGAAAAACAGAAACTTTCCTATTTCCAAGAAATATGTTAACACTTTATGAAGTGAACACTCAGGCCACATTCCAATGAAGAGTTAATTTGAAGTATTTGGGCCTTACTCCGAGTAGGAAAAATATGTACTTCTGAAAAATCAGGACTACATATTCTCCATCAGTTTTTACACTTAAGTAACTTAATGTGAACACTTTATCAGTATGAGGGGTGGTGCCCTCCTCGGGGTCGCCCGGGTGTCTACCATGAGGAGGGCGTTTGTTGTGGCTGCGCCACAGCTGTGGAACTCCCTCCCGTTGAGGTCCACTTGATTTTAAGACCTGGCTGTTCCGCCGGGCCTTTATCAAGGGAGATGGGGTGGGTGGATATGGGCCTTTTAGGTTGTTTTAATTGTGTATTTTAATACGTTTTCAATGTTTTTAAAATGTTGTTAGCCGCCCCGAGATGCCTGAGGCAGGAGTGGGCGGTGGCATATAAGTTTTAATATAAATAAATAAATTAAATAAATGCAGTGATCATTCCATCTCAGCTGGGGGGTGGAAATTGATGCAGTACTACTTCAGTTTGCACTGTTTGTCTGAACACTACCTAAGTAAAGTCGTTATTTTGATTTAATTAAATAAAGGTTGTTACTTTGGTTATGCTGTTTGAACGCTAGCTAGGTGCAGTAGTTACTGCAGTTTACCTCCGTTCATCAGAATGTAACCTCAGTGCCACACTGTGGACTCCTGCTTTTTTGTTCAACCTGCAATCTGACATCACTCCCCTGTTCCCATCCCTATACTTTCTCTGTGACATCAAGAGAAATTGATGAACTACTGATGACTAAAATTGCACCTGTATTAAATGTTTATAATGTTTATAATCCCATGTGGAATGGTCTCCAATTTCTAAATAATAAACACCCTGCTTTACTCAGTGATCTGAGAACTGCGCGGTCGGCAGCATAATATCATTTCAATAAAAGCTATATGTAGCTTGTGCCTACAAGCTGGTTGTGTTATCTGACAGACTGTCCTTACCTTTGGCAGGCACTGAAGGGCGCACAGCCAAGACTCTGTTGCCCATAATGCTCCACGCTTCAACGCACACGAATGGAGAAAACTACTATTGCTATTAAATAATACTGTCTATAAAGTCTACTGATCTTTGTCCTAGAATTAAAGGCATTTTGATAAGAATTAATCAATCCTCACAGCATCCTTGTAAAAAAATATTTTTTATTTGTACCCTGCCCTTCCTAAAAGGCTCACAGCATAAAAATATACAAAAAATCTAAAACCCAATAAAAATAGCAAACTGTATAAAATTCCAATTAAAATCACTCCCAACCCACCCCAAACCCTATCTCTACCTGCTAAAGGCCATGTCAATTATGTAGTGGTTATGTTGCCTCCAGAAAATGCTCACACTTGTAAATAAGAATTATTATAGAATAATCACATTACATGCAATTAAGCAGGGCTCTACACGCACCTCCACATCATTCCCCCATCTGTCTGTAATGAAGCAACTTTGGGAAATTGCATACAAATGATTTCAAAATATTCAGAAATGGTCTGTCCTCCATGGGACATAACCATAGGGTCACAATCACTGAATCTGAAATGCCTGTACCCATGACTGTTCTTTACCTACTGTCAGGTATTGGGGTGTGGGACGGTAGGCTGCTGGGTGGGAGGCTAGGGGTATGAAGGGAGGGGTGGCAGGGCATTGACTGTCCATGTAGCAACCCCTTTGGGAAGGCTGACCTGAACTCTGCAAACCTGCCTGTCCCATTAAGTAAGAGAAGGAACGAGGGCTCTCTTCCCCATAGCTCTGCCCCTGTGAATGACCAAGAGACAGGTAGGTGCTGGATCAGCTGATACCCACTGTCCCAGAAACCAGCACTGCTCCACCTGTGTGTTGCTCAGCTAGATTGTGGGCGTGGCTGGGGAAGGGGGAGGAGCCTCCCGTATAAAAGGCAGTCAGACCTGCTTAGCCTTGCTGGTGATCAGTTC
>QEPC01011419.1:369663-386064 GCA_003113815.1 Sphenodon punctatus
GGGCTTAAGGGATGGGGCAGCTTCTGGCAGCTTCTAAAATATACTAATTCACACAACTGCTGTTCTAAAATTTAGTTTTATTAAACAGTAATAACACATTACATGCAAGCGCATGCATAAAACACAATAAGTTTAACTTAAAGACTTAAGTATGGAACAATGGCCAGGATCCAAAGATCCAGAAAAGTAATAGTTTTTTTAGAAAAAAGCAACTACTCTTAAGATTGTAATCTCTGGGCATTCAAAAGAACCTCAAATTTGGAGGACTAGGCAATATCTAACTCTTAGAGGGGTGGGGGAACCTCAGGCCCAGGGACCAAATGCAGCCTACAGCTAGTTTTTATTTGGTCTCTTTAAAATACGTTGATCTGGCTCCTAGATCCAGGTCCTACCCTGAACTGACAGGCTGAACTGTGGCTTAAAGACGCTTTTGCCCTTCTTCAAAATGAAGGTTCTCTGTGCTCACTGCACAATTCCAACGACAGGCATTCCATAAGCAGAAAGCAAGTAATAAAGCACACATGCAGAGTCCTAAATTCCAAATGGCCAAGCCACAATGAAACACACGACACCCCAAAAGGCAGCCTATTAAGCACATCATGCCATGCAAAGAGACAATCTTTTAGATATATAACCAGTTCATTTGTGCCCCCGCAATCAATCCACGCTGTCCCCCACCCATAACCAATTCACTGAAGGAACTTGGAAAAATGTATGTACAATGTGGCACAACTCCTGTTACAAGAAGCTGACCAATGTAGAACCATATAAGGCAAAAGCTCATTATGAGCAAGATAAAGGTTTATCAAATGCAATTGTAGATGGAGATGAGGTTGTAACAACTTCAGCAGAACCTCCTACAAAGATCATTTGATTGATTAATTCACAAACTTCCCCTTGCAAAAAAGATAATTTTCTTTTGTGAGGGTGAAAGCTTCTGCTACAAACCACTGCACAAATTTCAACAAAGAATGCTGGAAAAAATCTGTCAAATACAGTAAAACTATCCAATAATGAAAAATTGGCCATAAAACTTAGTACAGCAATTGATCCAAATGATGTCCATGCTATTGATATTTGTTTATCATAAAAGTTGTTGGGGAGAAAATGTTTTGCATGTATTTAGAAAAGATGTAAGTAATATTGAAAAACATGTTACAGACTCTGAAGCTGGAGCTGAAGTGGAATTCATATCTCTGGTTGAAAGTCTTTTGTCAGAAGGCCAAATTCTTAATATGGCTACTCTACAAAGCACTTATGAAAATATCTGCTTAGAAATCAATGTTGAAGATTATACAATTAGAAGACCATCAATGAAGTCACTGATAACAGAGAGAGAGAGTAAGCTTTTATTGTTTGGCCATAGGCCGTAACAAAGTTCATCAAACAGTAATACCAACATACAATTATAATACTTCCAAGGCACTGATAACTGATGAAATCCCTGGTGTTGAATTCCACAAGTTCCTTTGAAAAAACTAACCAGAACAGATCAGTCTCAAGAAAGCACAAGACCATGCTATGAGTATTGCAAGAGCTTCCACTGATGATAGTCATGAGACGAATATGAAATGCCTCTTTCAGGCAGCTGTCACCCTTAGAAGACAAATTTTGAATGCTGAGAAGTGGTAATTCACTGGATCACCACAGGACTTCAATTAAAGACACATGCCTGACATGTCATACTCTTTCTTCAGGTGGATAGTTGCTGGTCCGAAAGTAACAGTGACTGGAGACAGTAAAAGATTACAAATAGACATGGATGTGATGAGCCCGTGTCAAATGACTCATGGTAAAAACCGATAGGCAGATTACATGGAAAGACTACAGAATAATGCAATCATCAACTGTTGTTCACTGCCAAGTTGCTGTAGGAATTGCTATTCATCATTCATCCCATAGTAAGAAAACCATAGAACATCTACGTTCATTCGGCCTCCGTGTACCATATGGACAACTCCTTCACCTAGAAACACAGGGTGACTTCAGACGTGAAATCACCCCGCACTGGGAGGAATCAGTCCGGCCATCCTTCAGACATGCTGGTCTGATTCCTATCAGGGAGGGGGTGGGGCTGTGTGGCGTGACGTGCGGCCACACAGCCCTGCCCCACTGCGCTCCCCCGGCCGGCCGCCCTCCGGGAGACAGGCAGGCCCCAGACCTTCTCTCTTTCCTTAGACAGTGTAAGGCCTGGCTGTTCCGCTGGGTTCGGTTTTTACATTGTTATGTGTATTTTGTTTTTATTGATGCTGTGTGGTATTCATTTTCCAGCCAGTTTGTAGCATAGGTGGATGGTCTGTGCTATCCACATAGATAAACGTTGGGACAAGACAAGAGTACCAAGGACTTTTCCTCCATAGGATATGAAGAGTTTGTCATATTTTTCTAAAGTTCTGTCTATATAGAAGGCAAGAGCTCTTGACATCTAGTGTATGTAAGACCACTTCAAGTCTGGAAGAGGACTTGGAAAAAAGACAGGCAGGGATATGCATGGAATGGTGTTAGAGACCTTGAGGTCTGGTGTCATTTCTACTTTGTCTGTATAACATTTCAGGTATGGTGGCAAAGCATGGAGGGCTGAGAGTTCTCTGACTCGAGTCGTCATGCCGATGTGATGACAACGAGAAAGGTTACCTTAGTAACGTTTTCCAATGTGGATGAAGCCAGTGGTTCAAAAGAAGGGCAAATAAGTTGGAGAGGACCATGTTAAGTTTCCACAGGGGGGCTGGCTGTATTATTATCCTGGGCTAGAGACTGTTTAAGTCCTTCCAGAAGGGCCTGACCAATGGGTGAGAGAAGATTGGCTTGCATTGTATGAGTGACAGGTTTTCAGATAAGGCTGCTAAGTGGACCTTAACAGATGAGAGGGATAGGCCCTGCAACTTCAGCTGTAAAAGGCAGGTGAAGATCTGAGGTAATGGTATGTTTTGAAAATTAAGCTCCCTAGTGGTGCACCAGTGCATAAATCTGGTCCATCTGTCTGAGTATGTTCATCTTGTGGATTATTTTCTAGCAAGTAATGGTGGTACTTCTAGCTCTGGGGGAAGATTAAGGGAGCATCTTATGGAGCAAGAAGCCACACCATGAGGTGAAGAGAATGTAGGTCTGGTGGAATACTCAGCCTTGCTTTTGGGAGAGGAGGTCAGGGTGGAGTGGAAGGTGCCGTGTGTCAATCACCATCTCCATGAGCATCGGGTACCAAGGCTGCCTTGGCAACACTGAGTATAAGGATCATGTGAGCATTGTCATGGGATGCCTTGTAGACTATTCTGCCTATGAGAGGAAATGGAGGGAACCCATAAGTAAAGTGGGTGTTCCACGGTATCATGAAGGCATCTCTTAAGGAGCCTGGGGGCTTTCCCACCCTGCTGCAGAACAGTGGAAGTTTGTAGTCTGATGAATCCACAAAGAGATCTAGGGTTGGGGTGCCCCAATAGTTGAATAGTGTCGGTTGGACTTTGTCGCAGTGGGTCCAATCGTGGCGTTCCAATGTTGTCCTGCTCAGGTGGTTTGCAAGTTGACTTGATTCCCCTGAGAGGTGTATGGGCTATGGGGTGCACATTGTTGCCGATGTACCATTCCCAGATCACTTGTGCTTTCTAGGATAGGAGAGGGAAACAGGTCCCTCCCTGCCTGTTGACATATCACATTATTATTATTATTATTATTATTATTATTAACAAACATTTATATAGCGCCAGCAGTGTACCTGGCACTTTACAAAGTAATAAAATAGACACGGTCCCTGCCCCTAGGGCTTACAATCTGAGAGACAGGAGCTGGGGGAGAGACTTAGGAAGGGGAACAGAGGGAGAGACAAGGGGTCTAACATTCATGAAGATGCGAGGTCTCAAGTGCACGTACTTGGCTTGGTTACGATGAGAATGACAGCAGGCAGGTCCATGTTGCAAGGATAAGGGTAAACCGATCGTAGGTATAGGAATAGTGGCTCAGCAGGATAAAGAGTCAGACAGAGCAGAGCGAAAGAGGTGAGTTTTAAGGAGAGATTTGAAGGTATGAAGGGAGGGGGCAAGGCGGATGTGGACAGGGAGGGAGTTCCAGGCATGGGGGGCAGCAAGTGAGAAGGGACGAAGGCGCTTAGGGGAGCAGGGAAGGCGTGGAAGGGTGAGAGAAGGGACAGAGGAGGAGCGAAGTGCACGGGCTGGAGTATGGAGGGCGATAAGTGCAGAGAGGTAGGGGGGAGCAAGGTTGTGAAGAGCTTTATAGGTGAAGACTAGGAGCTTGTGCAGGATTCGTTCAGGAAGGGGAAGCCAGTGAAGCGAAGAGAGGAGGGGCTGCACATGGTCGAAGCGACTGGCGAGGTAGATGACCCTGGCAGCAGAGTTTTGGACAGAGATGAGGGGAGAAAGGTGAGACCGGGGAAGGCCAGTGAGAAGGAGGTTACAGTAATTGAGGCGAGAGATGACCAGAGCATGAACAAGAGTTTTGGCAGACGAGACAGAGAGAAAAGGGCGAATCTTAGCAATGTTATGGAGGGAGAAGCGACAGGATTTAGCAACAGAGTCAATGTAGGGTTTAAAAGAAAGGGCTGAGTCAAAGATGAAGCCTAGGCTATGGGCTTGGGGGACAGGCAGGATGGTGACTCCATCAATAGTTATTGACATAGCTGTGATGCTGTCTGTCGTAAGCTGTACTAGTACTACGGAGTCCTGTATCTCTCTGGCAAAGGCTATTAAGGCCCTGATGGCTCTTAGCTTGAGGAGATTTATATGGAGGCTTTTCTTCTGTTGGGACCACAGGCCTTGTGCAGTCAAGGCTTTGCAGTGAGCTCTCCAGCCTTCCAGTGTGGTATCTGTCATAGGTGTTATTGATGGTTTGGGTGTCCTGAAGAGAATTTCCTTGAACACATGCTGTGGGGACATTTGAGGCCTACTAGAATTTGTCTTGGAGCCATCAATCATTTGTACACTTAGTGAGTCTGAGGGTGGTAGAGCTCTCCCAGTCAGTGTTGGAGGGGGCACATATACAGTTTGGAATAAGAGACTGGCATTGTTGTTGATGCTAGAAGACTCAGGAGCCTTAAAAAGAACTGGATAGTTTGTCGTGGATGAGCGGTTAACTGTCTGATCATGGTGATGATGTCATTGAAACAGTCTTGAGGAAGAAAGGCAACGTCCAAGGCCACTGTCTCACCTGTGCGAACGGGTCATTAGAAGGTCGGGAGAAGGGACTCGCATACAAATCAGGCTTGTCTTTGATCTGGTGTGAATGCCCCAAGGCAGATGCTTGAAGCTTTTATGCACATTTACAAGGAAAACTGACAGCTGCCTTCATTAGTGGCCATTTTGGCTCTGGGTTGGGCCCCATTTTGACTCCTTTAAAAGGGCCAGTAGCTCCATAGCATGCTGCCCTGCTACAGTGAGAAAAGATGGGAATTAAGCGAAACCTGGTGGAGTTCCCCTGCACCAAAGGTGAGGGTTGAGCGGAGGCAGCTAGAACTCACCTATATGGGTTAAGGTCAAGTCTGATGTATGTTTTATGTTGATGTAATGAGGGGTGTGGGCTGACTATAGGGGAGGGGGAAGCCAGACCACTCTTGGCAGAGTAAGTGACCTGCCAGAGCGGGAGAGATGAGGAATGCGATTGGGAGTAAGGAGCAACAGCAGGGTGTAGGTGACTGAGACAGTTTTTGTGCTCTGGGTAACACCAAAATAGGGAAAAGTAGGTAGAGTCAGGTCTACTTGTGGGTAGACCTGACTCAGAGAAAGGGGGAGAAATGTGACAGAGTGGTTAGGCCCTGTCCCTTTAAGAGCGAACCAGGCAGGCTCTTTAAAAGGTTATGACTCCCCGGAGATTGGGGCAAGCTGGGTAACCAGGGCAGGTAAAGTTCAACCCGACCTGCGGGTGGCCCACAAGGGTTTGTAGAAAGGCAGACTCAGGAACCTGAGGGGGTTGGCCTCATGGAGGCACCGGGGGTGATGATATCAGGCCCAGTGGTGCCATCAGTACCAAAGGTGGGGTCAGTGCCAGGGAGCTGCGTAGTACTGCATCCTGTCCTTGCAAGATCCGACGAGAGTGAAAGGGTCTGTCTTGACCAGGGGATCACGATATGGAGTGAAAGCATTGGAGATCCCTGAGGGGTGCGATGGTGCCTTCATCTAGTGGCATTTAACAGCAGCTGCATAGTGAGAAGGGTCTGTCCCCATGAAAATGGCAATCCCTGAGGTGAGGGGGGCTTAGTCTGCGCTGTGAGTAATCTCTGTCCCAGTCAGACTCCTCACAGGAATAACAGTACCCAGCCCCGTAGATATCACGATAACGTGGACACAGTCCCGATGCCAAGGAGGGGCATTGCTCCAATGGGAGGGCTAATGAGAATGTTGGTGCTGTGGGCCCTGATATGAGGGGAAATAAGGATCTCTGTGATGTGCGGATTTATCCCGGTGCCAATCTCGCTGACCTTCATATGGGCTGTGGTACCAGGGTTCCCCATGTGGGGGCAGTAGATTCCCATATACAGCAAAGTGGTCTGAGAAGGGTTGCAGCCAGGTCCAAGGCACGTGCGGCATGGGCTGCTGGTGCTGATCGCAATTGTCTCTGTGTAAAGAAAAAGGCCTGTCTGACAGCAGCTGCTGGAGCTGGCTGTGGTGTGGATTAGGAGACTGTACCAGAGGCTCATTCGCTGTTAAGGAAGGTGACTTGCTGGGAGGGAGCTCACCCTCTGAGGAGGCTGAGGTAGATGGCAGTCTCTTTCGGGTCTTCTGCCTTCCAAAGGAACATGTGGTTTTGCCCATCTAAATGAGCAGGCTCTTGTGGAGCCTCCTCTCTACTTTCTATGACCTGCATGGTCTCAGGCCCAGAGGGGGTAGCCCTGCCTGGTGTGTGCGGGTGGCTGCAGATCATCCTGAGCGGAGCTAGGTCAGAATAGGGGACCTTGCACTGGAATGGGGTCAGAGTTCACCTCCTTGAAGTGCCTGTTTAGTGAGGTTTTGCAGCCTATCCTTGATAGCACAAGAGAAGGGAGCCTCACAGGCTTTGCAACCTTTTATTGCGTGACCCTCACCCAGACAGAGGA
This sequence comes from Sphenodon punctatus, assembly GCA_003113815.1. NCBI lineage: Eukaryota > Metazoa > Chordata > Lepidosauria > Sphenodontia > Sphenodontidae > Sphenodon > Sphenodon punctatus. The sequence continues at coordinate 376,700 of QEPC01011419.1, forward strand.
GGCACTTATCTTGTTGGTCTGACAAAGGGAGAAGTAAAGAGCATTTCTGGCATCTTTTGAAACCAGGTTCATGGTACGTATGAACAAGCTATGTATCTTCCTCCAAACATTGCCTGAGGTGGTTGGAAGGAACTGAGGCTCGAAGGCCCTGCCCCTTCCCTTTATAGGGAGGGATGAGAAAAAAGCAGAGCCACAGCTTCCAGAAACTTCTACAGGATATGATCCCAAAAGTGAGAATCACAGAGCCACTCAAAGAACCTCCTCATTTGCTCTGCAGACAAATTCATTTTCTCTGTTTAATATAAATTGTTTCACCTTCTCTGACCCACAAGCACTTGGATAAATTGATTTGAATGTTTTCTACCTTGTGCAATCACCTGAAATGCTTTTATATAATTTCCTACAGTAAGACTCCTCCTTGAGTCACAATAGCCATGCTAAGATTTCCTATAGTAATAATTTATTAAAGAAACTTATTTTCCTAGCCCTACTTTTGGAAGAACAGAGGTTGCTTTCATGTACAGATGCAGATCAATACAAAGCAAATTTAACTGTGCTTAATGAAAAAACACTGCCTCACAGATGCTTTATATACTATAATTTAGAGAGAGAAAGAATGTGGTTGCTATGTTGGTCCCATGTCTTACATAGTACAGTAATGCATTACAGGAAAGGATGAGAAAACGTAAGATGTGCGAAATGGAGGAAGCAGTATGTCTTTAGAGGAGTTTCTAAATGAAATTGAGTCTAGATTCTCAAACTGGGGGATAGGCCTCAAGGTGCGGTGGCATGAGAACACCTAGTGCCACACTCTCACTGAGTTAAGGGGAATGTCCAAAATAACAGGGTGGCAAGGGGGAAGAGAGAAAAGAAGAGCAAGGAGCAGAGGGGAAGCAATAACAGGGTGGGAAGGGGGATAGGAAGAGAAGGAGCAAGACGTATGTATGTGTGTGTGGTGGTGGGGGAGAAGCCTCAACTATTACAGACAAGCAGAAGGGGGACACGGTTCAAAAAAAGTATAACCACCGAGATAGAGGAATGGCAGGAAGTTCAAAGGAAAAGCCTGTTATTGCAATGGGGGTTGCGAGAACAGGCAAAAAGGAGGAGCAGAGAAACGCCACATGACAGGCTAGTGTAAATTCCTCCAGGAAGGCAATTTGGAACCGAATCCAGATACAAATCATTAATAGATGGTTAAAGTCAGAAGAAACATTAAATCCTCTAGTCAAGCCTCTAAACATTTATCCAGCAGTTCCTATATTGTGACCAGCATTTCTGGTTGAGGCAGCCCATATCTTTTAGAGGGACTTTAAATGATGAAGAATCCACATTCAAGTGATCAAGAATGAAAAGCCAGTGGCTACAGGTACAGGTGATTTGGCCACATTTCTTTCTACAACTAAGATGGCAGGATATAACGTCTGGAAAACATGCCTGGTTACAATGCAGGCTTAAGCAGCTCAGGTAATTTAATCTGTGCAAGAGACAGTTAAGAGTGGTCTCTTCTTCACAGTCTAGAACCCTCCTATGGATCAGCACACAGCTCACAGACAAAGGCATAACGAGATCCATGGCTGAAAGGTGAAGCTAGACAAGTTCAGAAGGAAAGTTTACAGCCTGCCGTATGAGCGGGAGAAGTTCTCATCGGGCACAGGTTTTTCCACACACATTTTTGTTATAGATCCCAATGACACTTTTTAATAATGATATTGATTTTAAAAAAAAATTTAATAAGTTTTTTGTTCTGCTGGAGAATATGAGGGCTTGTGGTCCCAAGCGCTCAAAGCACTGCTGTGTTTGAGCTGTAAATATTGCTGAGGAGTTTTGTTTTTTCTGTCTGTTTTAAGAAATAGCTTCCTTTCCAATTACTTTAAATCTCATGGCAACATCTAGCTCTTTAGGAACTGACTAGAATTTGTTTTCAGAAAGCCTAGTTTTAGAAATAAAATTTGGGGACATTTTCAAATCCTAGAAAGTTGGAAGCAAAAAGCATTGTGACAAGAATACATCAGTCGCCTCTACATTCAGAAGAAAACCGTTCCTGCACTTATAAAGCATCCTAAATTGATTGGAGGCATTTGGTTTGAGGAAGTGTTCTATTCTGCTGTACCCAACTACTTATATTCCCCAATGCTTACTGCAAAGCATGCTGAACATTTTAAGGTTGATTTGTGACTATTACATAAACGAGGAAAATTAAAAGCATTCATAGACCAACAGAGCCACCTTTCAACCTATACCAAAAGCAAACTCGATGGATGGATGAATGGATGGATAAGTAAATAAAGGGATGAATGAACTAATGCAAAATTAAGTTTGTTACACTGAGACTGAGAATCCACTAAATATATATAGACAATTTCCTTGTGACTGCAGAAGTCATAAAAATGCTAAATTTGATGGACTGCTGTATTTCTCCCTCTTTCTGCCCCTGCATATTATTACCACTTCAAACGTCCATTTCTATATGAGGTACTCATATGCCACCGGGCTTCAGGGAAGGGATGCAGCAGCAAAGTAAAAGGATGTGGTTGCTCATTCTCAGGTTCATCTTCTCCTAAGTAGAAGGGGGACATCATACCTAATTTGAACAACCTGTCAACCACAAGATAATGCAGCTTTTAAAAACCTCTAAAGAGAGTGAAAGATTTGATTTTATTACTAAAAAATACCCAAGTTAAAAAAAAATCCCAATGAACAAAGCATTTCAGAACATTTCAGTTCTTTAAAGCTACCCATTTTAAACCGGTTTCGAGTACTTAATTTGCCATTTCTTCAAGGCTTTGGATCATTGTATTCCATAGGTTTTAGGTCCAGTCCTCAGGTAGTGCAAACTAACATAAGGCGAAAACAAACAAGACGGTTAGCCCAGGAGTCACCTGCTCATTAGTTTGGGCACTGCCAGATGTTTGCCCACGTCTGCCCCATGGCAGGTGGCCAGCTACTACGGTACACGTGGGCCAGAGAAGATGGCGATGCAGCCCAGGTGAAGGCCCGACCACCTGGGCTAAACCGGGCTAACATGCTCCCTCCCGTCTGTTAGCCCCCAGCCAGCTCTGCCATGGGTCGAGATCCACCAGGACCAGAGAGCTGTGGGAGAAAAGCCCAGAGCGGTCAACTGAGCGACAGCATCCACCATCCCTCTGCATGGGATGGCCCTGGCACCCTGAAAAGGAACAGGCAACAAAGGCATGACCACACTGGGTATCCCGTCTGCACAACAACCATCCCGCAATGGAGCAAGAGACAGGCAAAGGGGGGACCATGCAGCAGGAGAACAGCCACTTCAGAACAGTATGTCAGTGCACGCAGGGTTGCGGACAAGGCAGCTGTCCCACGGTATGCACAACTTATATATGTGGTGCGTGTCTATCACCATGTTCACAGACATCCACCAGCACTGCCACTGCAGGGACATCGGGAGTGCAGACCCTTGACACGCTAGAAGAAGGCCCTGACCTGCATTCCAGAAGCAGGTCCCTTGGACCGAGGAGGAGAGGACACCATTCATTGGCCTGTGGGGGGGGACATGCAGGTCCAGTATGAACTGTACATAAACTCACAGGAATGAGTGCGTGTTCCAGAGGATCCCCACCCAGATGGTGGAGCTCAGCTACCAGAACCAGTTCTGGCAGCGAGCAAAGGACCTGAGGAGGGGCTACAAGGAGGTGAAAGACAATAACTTTAGGTCCGTCCGCTGCCTCCAAACTGGGGTGCAGATCCCCCCCCCTGAGCGTTTGAGTTCCACCCATCCCCCCCATTTTACTGAATCTCTCCCCCCGCCTAATTACCCAAACCTTAAAAAACTTAAGTGAGGGATTGCTCCTCAAGCTACCACCCTGTCTGCACCCCTGCCTTCCCATCCCCCCACCAATTCTTTTCCCTCTGCCCCCCAAAAATTTAAGTGAGGAGTTGCTCCTCAAGCTACTGCCCTGTTTGCACCTGTGCTTCAAAACACAGCAGTACATGGAGCTTTCGGACACCTTCCTCTGCATGGCCGAGTCCATAGTTACTCAGCACCTTTCCAGCACCAGCCTCACCGAAGGCTGCTGTTGGGTGGGCAACCCCTCCCCTGCTGCCAGTTCATGATGCACCTGCTCCAGCTGCAAGTATTCCCCCTCCCTCCGAGGAGGCCAGGACCTCAGGGACACAGCCCACTGTGGCTGGCCACAACCCCGGCCCTCAGCCAGGGTCTGACTCCGAGGACACGAACACCAGCCTCAGGACCTTCAATCCAGAGAGCCAGCATTCAGCCCTGGAGTAAGCAGAGATGGAGGCAGAGGGGACAGAGGACATGGAACCCCTGGGGAATGTGGATCCAGAGAGGAGCAGTAAATGAATGCACCAGGGTGGGGAGCTAGGTGACCCAGCCATAGGACAGAGCAGCCAAGTAATGACAGTCACTAACATGACCATCATTCCTTGCTGTGTTGACAAGTGGCTGGAACGGTGAGCGGGAGCAACCAGCAAATCCTCAGGACACAGAGGCACCATGTGGGGATGGTAGGCACAACAAGCGGGTAGGAGGGCATCACAGTGGACCGTAAGGGGCTTGCATGCTGAACAGGTGGGCATGGAGGATGAGGGTGACAGTGGTACCCCACTCCTGCAGGAACCTTCCCCATCATTCCACCCCTTCAGTTTTTAGGTCCTCATGTTGGCCTCCTCCGTCTAATTACACCCAAGTGTCGCTCCCTCCTTGGTGTTATTGCACCCAGTAGACAAGTATCTACAGTCGCTATTTCACAACAAACACACCTCCATAATGGTATACATTTCTCTGTTTATTTGACAGCATGTTATGTACATCTTAACTATATTCCCTTCCCTCCCTCCAGGATCCATGCCTGCATGGCTCCAATGTATTTACAGATATTTACAAGTTCATATTGGCCATAGTGCCTATATACTAGCACAAGGTATTCTGTATCTCCCTGGCTATACGGTTCTCGGGGCAGTCGGTCTGCTCCCTGTGCAGGGGCACTGGCTCTTGGTGGGCAACGGGGAAGGGGTACTCCAAGACAACCAAGTTAAACTCATAGATGCTGTGCAAGATGCATGCAGCTGTGACCATCAGGGGGGCCATCTCCACCTTGAAGTCGATCTGTCCTGTGATGGATTGCCAGCATTCTTTGAGCACCCTGAACATCTGGTTCCACGATGCACCAGGAGACACTCAGCTACCTGTTGAACCAGGTTTGTTCTGAGGTGCAAGCCATGAAGTAGGCCTTCATGAGCCATGACACCAGGGAGTAGGTCAGGTCTCACAGGAAAATGGGCTTCATTAGCACCCCTTCTATGTTATGGATGATGCTGGGCCCAAAGTTCCCCGTATACGTCTGGGCAAAGAATGGGGACTGCTGCAGGATGCAGCCATCATGGCTCCAAGAGCAGCCAGTCACCACATCTGTGAACCAGCCATGGTGGCACACTACTACCTGTAATACCACCGAATGGTATCCATTCCAGTCGATGTACTCATTCTGACTATGGGGTGGGCAGATGATGGTGAAGTGGGTCCCATTGATCATGCCAATGCAATTGGGGACACACACACACCCCAGATGCCTTCCATTACCTCCTTGGGATCAATCAATTGGGCCACTTTGTTAAGCAGCAGGGTTTTGGTGGCCTCATAGAACTGCGGCAGGATGGCACCCACAGTGGATGTTCTCACGTTGAGTCACAGAGCAGCAGGACTCCAGTGTGGTGAACATCCAAATGGCAATGGCCATGCACTGCTCCACAGGTATGGGCATCCTCATTGCCGTCTGCTACCTCTCCAGCTCAGTTTAAAAGAGGTTTGGACAAGTTTCTGGAAGATAGATCCATTAGCAGCTATTAGCCAGACAGGATCAGGGAACATGGCGGAAGTTGGGGGAAAACAACAGGGAATGAATCCCCCATTGTGACCTGTTGGGTGCTTCTCCCAAGTCACCGTATGGCACTTATGTTAGGTGGGGAAAATAGGTTTGTCGTCTACAGGTACGTGGTAAGCTGAGATAGTGGCCAGGTGCACCTTTAGTGATGAAGAAGCCAGATCCAGGCTGGGACCTCAGGTGTGTCTGGCAAGTCGGTCTTGATAGAGGTTGAGACAGGATGCAAATGAGCCTCTGAAGCCTAAACAGTAAACCTCTTCAACTTGGCCTCATAGGTCTTATTAGTTGAAGATTTTGGGGCACTTGTTAGGATATGGAGGACATCTTCAGGTAGCTCATATAAGTCCTCTAAAGTCAGTGAGATATCTGCCAAGCTGTTATATATAAGGAGGAGATGTTTGGGTGGAATATTATTTATTTATTCACATTTATAAGCCGCCCTTCCCATAGAGGCTCAAGGTGGCTTACAATTAATGAAACATCAATACTAAAATTCAAATAATAAAAACTCCCACCCAATATGTTCCTGCTGTTCTGAGTTAGTAGCTCTTCTAGCACCAGCTCTTGTATCCTTCTTTTTGAAGGATACACTGCAGCTCAATCAGGTGTTATAGGCCGGATGCAGAAATTGTATGCCTTGTGTTAGACATATTGAGGCACGTCCCTCCAGTCTAGCCTTCTGTCTTGGAGGATTAATGACACAGTAGTTCAACTGATATCTTTTATTGCACCAATTTCTGTTGGTGAGAATATGCAAGCTTTTGGGTCACACAGGGCCTTACCTCAGGCATGTAGCATGTTCAGCAGGGGAGACTGGTTATCACAATGGTCCCTTTAGACCATTAAAGGGGGCAGAATCTATGGCTAATTAAGCTAACCACCGGGGCCAAAGTTAGCTCTCAGCCAGACTAGTATAAACTCTCCTGCAATTACTCTGGATTTACACCTGTAAAACTGGCTCTAGAATTCTGAAATGTTATGATGAGACTAAATACACTCAGGTCACAGCTCAATCAAATCATCCCAGGCAGCCATTTTAGCAGTACAGTGGGGCTGTCTGGGATATACAGTGACATACCTGCCATTTCTGGTAGCTTGACACATTCAGTTCTCAGTCTAGTGCCGCATGGCATACTCATTACAGACCTAGGTCAAAAATAATGATGCATCATCTCCAATTTTGCAGCTGCTCTGTCCATCATGAACACACCCATGCATAAAATTTAATCATGCATGTCACAAGGAGAATTAATGAAGGGGTTTGTAGCAAGATGACATTACAGGGCTGCAGAATCAAGTCAGAGTGGGCAGGGATAAGTCTTTGCAGGAAGCAATCCCCAGGGAGTTAGCCAGGCACAGCATGCAGCTGGCCTTTTACGGGAGCCAAGTGGCTAGTAAGCCAATTGGGAATGGCTGAGCGCCTCCTGCTGGGCGCGGGCAAGCCAGCTAGAGTCAGGCTCACTATAAAACACAGGAGTCAGAATGCTCTGGGAGACCACAAGGAGGAAGATGCCTGTGAAGCCCTGTGTTACCAGGGCTGGGACCTACAGCTAGAGGGGTTCTGCACCACCAGACCTGGCTGGCTGAAGCCAGGATGAGGGGGTCTCAAGGAAGCCAAGCCAAAACAGGAAAGAGAAGCAACCCAGGAAGTCCTATGAAGGGACTCGCTGCAAGCAAAACAAGTGTGTGTCTGTTGAGGGACAGGTGGGGAGAACTCTGCTGTGGAGTTGGGGTCTGATACTTAACCACGAGGTAGTTGCAAAGAGCGTTACCTCGGGGCGGGTGTAGTGGTTGCAGAGAAACAGGCGAGGGGTGGGGGTACTGATCTGCAGTATCGCAGGCAGGCTGGAGAGGCTTGAAGGAGGTAGCGCAGTGCAGGTAGCAGGGAACCCCAAGGCTGGGTGCAGACATGCGGTTGCTGTATAGCGGCTAGGAAGGTTGCAGGCACTGGCAGCAGTGGCAAGTTGCAACATTTTGGATCTAAGGAGGCAAACATGGAGGGTACCAAAGGCAAGAGCAGAGCAACGGATGCAGCTGGGCTCGGAGGCTTGGAACCAGGCTAGACTGAGCAGTGGTCTGCACAGTTGACAACCCTCGAGGTGGAGAAAGGCTTCCCATTGGGCCTGGGCCACAGTATCCAGCATGATGCCAGTGCCGCAAGAGTCCTGGTACTTCTCTGTCTAGAGGATGGCCCCCATCAGTGCTTGCCTGTCCGGAGGATGATTCCCCACTTGCAAGTGCTAACCGTGGTTTGGTGTTTGCTGGGCTAGAGGATGCCCGAGTGCCTGGTGCTAACTGAGTTCCAGCACTCTTTTGCCGAGAAAATGATGCCTTGCTGCAGGTGGTGGCACGTCCATGCTACCAGGTAACAGTGCCAAGAGACTGATGGGAGGAGATGCATGACCTAGAACTGTGGACTTTCACTGGGTAAATAAATGTGCACTTCGGAAAGCATAACTTGGAATGAGTCAATCAAGCTGGATCCTGACAAAATCTAACAGTACAAGGCCACCCTGTCATAGGTTTTCTTGGAAGACTCCTATTTGTTGTTTTTTCTAGCAATCATTCTAGACAGACAGACACAACTTTTGTCTTGTAAAAAGTGGGAGGGAAAGGGTGTTTTATAAAGGAATCTAGTTTTAAATGTAAAGATATTTAAAGAGACATGATATTTATTGGAGCAACTTCTGTAGGTAAGAGTATGCAAACTTTGGAATTGCAAAGGAAGCCTGTGACACTCAGAAGCATGCAGCCTCTCGCCAGCAGAGGTTAATCCAATAAAAGATACCATCTTAACTTTTCTTTTCACCTATCTCATACTTCAGGCCAACACAGAAACCATACTCTGTGGAAAAGAGATGAGAGCTTGAATTCAGAGAGGAAAAAAAGAGGCAGCCTGGTGATTCACAAAGAGATGCCTGCACTGTCCCTGGACCTATCTGTGCATCTCAAGCAGCAGCACCAAGAAAGCAAGAGGTCAGCAAAGTCTACAACATGAAAGTACAGTCCTCCACCATTTTATTTTATTTTTTAAATAATGTCTTTTTTTATTTTAGCTTCTAATACATAACATCAGACACAACATGATATAGATATATATGTATGTTCCCCCCCAATAACTCCCCCCTCCCCCCAGTTTTAATATATTTCTCTTAAGCAAGTCGAGTGTGTGTACTGTTCCATCTTTATCTTATTTGTTAATACTGTCCAGCATTGGTCCCAGTCTTTATAAAATTTTTCTAGGTTGTCTTCTAGGCTGGCAGTGATTCTTTCCATTGAAAGGCAATGCCATAGTCTGTGGAGCCATGCCTGCCGGGTGAGGCCCTTGGCAAATTTCCAAGTTCTGGCTATGGTGTGGATCCCTGCTAAGATCAGGTTGGTACTTGTCCTCTTCTGCTGTTTGGATATCGCCTTTTCTGGGTATAGCCCCAAAAGGGCTATTTCTGGCTTGAAAGGCAATGGTATTTCCAGAGTCTCAGTAATTAC
>QEPC01011419.1:386164-407754 GCA_003113815.1 Sphenodon punctatus
ACTGTGATATTTGGTTCAGCAGCAATATAAAAGCACTTGTGTCCTAGGGTGTATACCTGAGGTTTCTCAAATTTCATGGTATCAACAGTGCACACACATGAATCCTCATTATGTCTGCATTGCTTATATTCCTGAAGTGGTAGTGGACAATAATATTTCGTGTCTTTCCACACATTACACTGTGTACCAATGTAAGATTGGTACAAGGGAGCCACCCTCCCTTGTACCATTATGTATCTTCCCTCCGAGTCTTTCAATTTTCTCTCTCTGGAATTTCAATGTGTGGGCAAAGGCCAGTAATACTCCCGCTTTTTTCTGCCCCACATTTACAAAGTATATATGTTCAAAATATTTATCTCTCATTCTGGTGTTATCTTTTTGCATTAAATGCGTCTCTTGCAGAGCCAGTACCTGTGCCTTTACACGCCTTGCTTACTGCCATGTCTTTTTTCTCTTAGTTGGACAGTTTAACCCATTTACATTCAAAGAACATATCCTAAGATTAGCCATATTCCCTGTTTCCCATAAGTTCTGTTACTCGACCTGCTTGTTTACATTCTCTGTGTGTACCTGGTGACCTTCCCTTAATCAGTCCTCCACCATTCAAGTCAATGGGAGTTGAGCCATTGATTTTAATGAATGTAAGATTGAGCCCAGAGAGGTTTCAGAACCATAAAGCTTGCTCCTGGATTTAAACTGGGTCAGAGTTCAGGGGCATCTAAATGTGGCCCTATTGGTCCATATTTTCATTCATTCCAATAGTGTACAAGCAAGCAGGAAGACAGTTCACTAGCTCTCAAACAAGCAACTGAATCAGTAAGCTCAGTGAGCTATTTGCAGCTAGGGAAATAGGGGTAGCGGACCTCCAGGTAGATGACTTAATACCAAATTCTTCTGCAAGGCAGTTGGAGGACTCTGTTGTATGTAAAGCATACGATTTTATTATGGCTCTTAAAAAGGCCAAGGCTCCCGGACCAGATCAGGTTGTAGCCGAATTTTTGCAAGCAGCACCTGAGTGGTGGGCCCAGATTCTGTCCTCCTTATTCACCAAGGTAGGCAATGCAAGTAGTGTCCCGAGCTCTTGGACTCAGAGCATAATTGTTCCGCTCTTTAAGAAGGGCAAAATTAGGGACCCTGTTGTTTATCGCCCAATAAGTCTTCTGTCGATAATTGGGAAGATATATGCTAAATTTCTTTACATCAATCTGGAAGTGTGGGCTGAGCCGAGAGGTAGTATTCCCTGTGAGCAATTTGGCTTCAGGAAGGGTAAGGCCACTACTGACTGCTGTTTCATACTCCAGCATCTTGTGTTTAAATATGTTAAGGTGAGGAAAGGTAAAATTTTCCTCGCATTTATGGACCTAGCCAAAGCTTTTGACACTGTCCCAAGGATTAGGCTTTGGGCTAAAATGAAGGCTTTGGGGGCAGAACAGAAGTTACTGGAGTCTATTCAAACAATGAGGCACGGGTAAGGACTAATTCAGGTCTTAGTAACCCTATACCCATTAAAAGAGGTGTACGCCAGGGGTGTGTCCTGGCACCCCTTCTCTTCAATCTATACTTCTCAGATTTAGTTGGGTACATTAAAATGTTGGACACGCATCCCCCAAAAGTGGGTAACACCTCACTATGTCTTATCCAGTTCGCGGACGATTTGGTGTTATTGTCCCAAACTGAGATTGGCTTGCGACAAGCTGTTAATGGGTTTCATCAATATTGTACCCTTAATGGTCTAGAGATAAATATGCACAAATCAAAGATAATGACACCTGGCAAACGGAGCCAGCCCCGCAAGTGGAGAACAGAGGCCGGGGACCTGGAGATTGTAAGCTCATTTAATTACTTAGGAGTCACATTTAGTAGTAACGGCTCCTGGAACCATCACTTTCAAGCTAGAATAACCAAGGCACAGCAGGCAGCTCAGGCCATTTGTACAAGGCTTGTACAAATCTCTAGACCATTAAGGGTACAATATTGATGAAACCTATTAGCTAGCGGGATGGTCTTTAATACTTTTCTCTGTCGCCTACGTTCCTACTCAAAGGACTAGTATAGGTATAATATTCCCTTTCCTTAGTTCTGAACAAATGAGAGCTGGCAGACCAGTACTAAATATTTGTTTATCTACTAAACTGTTCTGAATGCAAATTAACTTTTATTAACCTTCTTTGAAAAAGGATTTGCCAGTGCCTTGAAAAACAAACTGGAAGACTGTCTGGCTTCTCTGTAGCTCCTGTAAATGCCTCTTTGGCCTCCCATGTGGGGTCCCACAGGGCTCCATTCTGTCCCCTCTCTTATTCAATGTATATATGAAGCCGCTAGGGGAGGCCGTGCGCAGCTGGGGAGTCCGCTGTCATCAATATGTGGATGACACCCAGCTGTATTTATCATTTTCAGCTAACCCAGGCCCTGTGGTTTCGTTGCTGTCCCGATGTCTGACTGCTGTGTGTGACTGGATGAGGTCTAGCTGATTTGAAGCTCAATCCGGACAAAACGGAGGTGAGGCTAGGGGCAGGATCGGAGATCTGGGGGAGGAGGAAAACTCCTGTATCGGGGGGTTCCATCCTTCATTGATTCCATCTGCGCAGAACCTGGGGGTACTCCTGGACACGCAGCCGTGCCTGGACTTACAGGTGTCTGCTGTGGCCATGAGTGCCTTTTGCCAATTTCATGTGGTAAAAAGGTTCCGCCCATAAGTCTCAGACTCCGATCTCACCAGTGTTGAAAGAATATGAAAGGGGGTTCAACTGTCTTTCTGCACCTTGGGTGAAGCAGATCCCTGTCCAAAAGGGGTTCAGCTGCTTTTACTGCACCTGGGTGAAGCAGGTCCCGAAAAGGGGGTTTCAGCTGTTTCTACTGCACCCTGGTGAAGCAGGTCCCTGGCCCTGGCAGGGGTCCCTATCCAGGAGGGGGAGATTATCTACTTTCCACACCCGGGTGAAGTTGGGCCCCTTTCAATTCCCAGGATCAAGTGGAAATACTACTGTTTGAGAGGGTGGGGAATTACTCCTCTTCTATTTCTAGTAATGAGTCTTTGTTTAATCAAATAGGCATTTATTCAATAATATCAGAACGATTAGCATACCAATTATCAAGAGACACTTGCATTTAACATTTGACCTCACCTTTCTGACTACTTCAAATATATACAAAAGCACATATTCTTACGTGATCAGAAGTCAATGGTCTGGTTCAGAAGGAAGACAGTCAGGGGGCCCAAATGGTGCTGAGAGTGAGAGAGCCTAGCTGCCAGGCACGTGGCAGGACTTCCTAGGGAGAAGTCCCAGAGTGGGCGGATCACCGAGCTCGTCGGCGCTCTGCTAAGAGCTAGCGACTGAGGACCGTGAAGGCAAAGAACTGATCCAGAAGCTGGCCTTATATACAAGTTTCCCTTATTACCTTATCCATGTTAAGGGGCTGTCTGCCTCTTACTTCAGAATGCTTTCTGCTTAGTCAGTGGGGGGCCTGCCCTGACTGATAGGGTCTGATCCACCCCTCCCTCCGGAGGGGCAGGGGTCTGACCCCTTGGCCCTGGGTTAGCCCACATCCTACTAAGAGGCATCTGTTTATCAGATAAAGCCAATTCTGCTTGTTCTTACAGTTTGACTCTGGTATCGGGCCCTGACCTTCCTTTTGTCTCTGATGTTCCTGTGGCTTATAGATCATCCAGTTGTTTTGGGAACACTAAGTTTTCTGCTGTTCTCCAGCATCATGTTTCCTCTGACCAATTTATTGCCATCTTTCCTAACACTTTTCTGTTCTTTTAGATCAATGAATTAGCACATGTGCTTAGTAATGTCTTGCCTAATTCTACATAGTTCCAGAATAACAGCTACAATGGCCTACACAGAAGTTACATTAAAAATGTTACATACTTATTCATCCAGTGTGTATTTTTGGTTACATTTCAAGAAGAGTGAGTTATAGTAACATTAAATGTCTTGTTCTGGCACACTTGTGTCAGAAGAAGCACTTCTGATTCAGTCATATTGTAGCAAGGAAATTAGCATCTTATTTGGGCCCAATCCATATCATAACACTGCTACCTTCTTTAAAGATTCTTGGACAGGTGACATTTAGAGGCAGAAACTCCAATGACAGCCAACAGTTCCTCAGCTATTACATTTTCTCTTCAACAGATCTGGGATAGAAGGTCACATGCTTGCTTGACTGCAATGAATTCTGACATGAGTTACTGTTTATACGGGCTATTTTGGCTAGTGTTGCCACTAAAAAGAAAAAATAACCCTTGCCTTTTTCAAAATAATTCCATTTTATGTGATTGACATGAGAATGTACTTAAAACATAACCACTGGGGGGGGACAGACATGCACCTTAACTCAACTTTCACACGGCTTTAACATGTCTTATCCAGGGGTGAGAACAGACATGATGCTAACTTTACTTTAACACTCTTTTAACATTTCTTATGCATGTTGCAAGCTGTATTGGTGCCCTATGCAGCCTTCCAACATGCATAAGAAATGTTAAAATGGTGTTAAAGTGGAGTTAGCATCATGTCTGTTTTCACCCCATGTTGCAAGGCTGCTTAGGGTGCTGATACACCCCTGCAACATGCACACGAAATGTTAAAGTGGAATTACGTTCATATCTGTTTTGATTCATCATTAGGTAATCACAAAAAATAACCTAGCAAGCACCCTATTCCAGGAATCCAGAAAGGACTTGAGAGGTTTTAGATGGCCAGTAGTGAAAGGAGACTTTTGCACCATCTCTGTTGATATAGCACTTACCACTCATTTTGAGGTCCTATGAATCATTCTGCCAGAGCTCACAAGCAAAAACATCCTCTGCTGTCAATAAAATTACATCCCATTAATTTAAAAACTACAAGCCATTTTTGTCTCTGCTACTTGGGTCCCTGTGAGACCCCGCAGCATGTTTATGTTTTCTAAGGCTCCTACATGGTTTTCTTCTCTTTCCTGTGTCCGTGCAATTCTGTGAGGGAGTTCCATTAAAACAGTCTAGGAATGTATCTTTACTTGTTTGATTATATTTCACTGACTGTGAATGTGATTTCACCATTACTGTGCCAGTAATCTAGCTGCCATAAGGTGCATAAATTTTCAGCCTCTCTCTTGCAATCACCCTCCCATCTAGCCTGATTTCAAAGTTTATTCCTGCTCCTGGAATTGTGGCTCTTTTCAATTGGGGGGAGGTGACAACACTCTTCTTGCTGACCCTTTATCCATGTTACGGAATAGGACACTTACTCCAGCCACATGCCTGCTGCTGCCTCTCAGCTCAGTTCCATCTGAATGTTTCCTCTCTGTAGTAGCAATTGATATTCCTTTCCAGGCTAGGAGAACATTGTAAATGAAAAAGCCAAGGTCTTTTCCAAGGGGCTGATATGAATACAGCCCTGCCAATGCATCTCAAAACTGACCTGCAAATGTCCTCCGCTCTTCCATTTCTGCACCACCATGCTGCATTAACTCAATACTGATGTAATGTGTTTTATCTTGAGACGGCAGGATAATAAGTTTAAATAATTATCATATAGGCAGACTCAGGGTACAATCCTCCACCACTAAAGCAGGGTACAAACCTCCACCACTTATATTTATAAATATAAATTAATTAATTAAATAAAGCCAATGGCGAAGCACCCACCAACTTTAATGGGGGAGAATTGTTGTGCCAGTGGTATGATGTGTAGCCCAATTCTAATTTCATTTACACAATCTGTAAGGAGCATGCGGTGAAGGGGTGTCTGGGATATGGGTGCAAGTGGGGTTGAGGATCAGGGACAAGAGACTGGATCAGAAAAGGGGGAAAATTGGGACAAGTGCTACAGGGGAGGCAGGACTGGGCGCAAGGCAGGCCACAGAGAGCAAGAAGAGATGGGGAGAATTGCTCCACTCAGCTTCCTACTGCCACCAGCCAGGCTTATTCTGACTGGTAGCCAACCAGAAAGCTTGGAGGTGTGGCGGGAGCTGGGACGTGCTGGAGAGGGGATGGCCAGGGCTACAGCTGAGGAGAGCGAACAGGGCCAGGACTAAGCTAAGTCAGGCAGCTGTGGTGGTGATGTAGAGCCAGGCGCTGCTACAGGAACCCCATAGCTGAGGGTTCAAGACCCAAGTCCTGAGGCAACATAGGTCAGTATTTGTTTACTAAAGTCAATGGAGTTACACTAGCATAGGTGAAACATGAACAAGATCCATGGCAGTGTTTCTCAAATTAGGGATTTCTGGTAGTTGGTTTTTTTTTCAAAACAGTAAGTTCCCAATATGACAGGAGGACTAATGAGAAATATTGTGCTCCACCTGGCCCTAGACTAGAACATAACTCTACATCCTCTTTGCCTAGTGCACCTAAACCCAAAACATATTACCAAAGATGTCAAAAACATTATGTCCCAGGCCCTTGGCAGAAGGTTCTGGGATATCACTCTCTCCCCTTTTCTGTGGTCACTTCAGAAGCCACTCCTACCTCTGAGCTGGCTGAAGGTGGTGATGAATGTGCTGGTCACAGACTTCAGTTCATTATTGGCCAGAGTGATGACGTGTATCCCTTCAGACACATTTCTCATGACCTTGTAAATACAGATGGGGAAGGTCATCAGCTTGCAATCAGCCAAATCTAAAGCAGAACAAAATAAATAAATAAGTAAATAAAATAATAAAACGAATTTTCCATAGCTGAATTGTAGGTGCAGAATGCATCAAGCTATTACCACTGTTCCCACACATCTCATTTCAATTTCCTATCACAGAGGATTAGAGTGTGGCAGCAGAAAAGAAGTCAGCAATGGTTGCAAGGTTCATATTGTATAACACTGGGAGAGTACCTGTATGCAAGTAAGTGGATGCAATTCCTTACCTTATTGAGAGGGATCTGAGACTATGCAAGAAAGGCGCATTACAGAGCATGCCTTAGAAGATGTATAATATAATGAACAGTTTTCACTACCGATAGGATTTCTCCAGATCATCAGCTAAGTCACAAATTCTATCGTAGTATTGATGGAACTCAAGGATCCCAAAGGGCAAAAGGTACAAGAAACCGCCATCGCTCTCTTGGGTTGTGTCACGGGATTGGGGTGTCACTACCCCACTCTAGGCTGTTGTGACTCAGTTTCCCTGGCTTGCAGCTCGCACTGGACCAGCTCTCTCTAGAACTGATTCAGTCTGCAACAGGTGAATTCAATCTCCCAACACAGACTCTTTCTCTCTAGGTTTGCCTATGTTTGCGAACACAGAATTAACCCAAACTGTGGTCCTTTTCACACAGACACTCTAACATGGATAAAATGGGTGTTACATTTTATTATTCATGTTGCAGGGCACCCATAAAGCACACCTGCAGCCCTGCAATGTGTGTAATAAAATGTAACCCATTTTATCAGTGTTAGTGTCTGTGTGAAAAGGGCCTGTGTCCGGCCAATGTTAGAATTAGGAATTTCACTGGACCATACTAAGTTTAGTTAAAAGAAGTTTAATGAATAAATCATGAATGAGCATGTAGTACAAGATTATACTCAAGAGTACAGAAATCAAAACAACAAATCTATAACGCATTCCTATCCGTACTTGAATTCTCCTAACTTAGGCTTACTCTAATCAAAGTCCAAGGATATTTCGGTCTGTGTCTCAGCCAGCAATTCCAACAGATCCATCCTTACTTCATAGCTTGTTTGGTGCAGCTCTTCTCTGGCTGATAAGATGTGATGTCCACGATGGATGATTACTTGAGGTGATAGTCAGGATCTCCTTTGTCTTGTCTTTCCCCTTAAGTACTTTTCCAGGGTACTTTGATTTTTCCACCACGTGACTGTGCTTTCAGTCACGTCCACAGGAAGAAATCCACTTGCAAATCAATGGCCTATTGCTAGTGTCTGCAGAAGGTGTCAAGTCTTTCCTGATTTCTCAATGTCATTCCTGTAATGACTTAGCGGTTTCCATTTTACATTAGTTACATGAAGCGAGTTTTCCATTCTCAACGTAACTCATTACATGTTGTCTTAACATTTTCCTTTGCATATTTATTACACATATGGTTTACATGTATCCCCAGTATCTCTTCATGACAGGTAGCTTTTGACCTGACAGGATCTTTTCTGGTCCTTTGGAAGACCTAATGAGCTTCTCTCCTGCCAGGTATTATGTCCAAGGACTGTCAGAAATTAAGAGTGTGATCCTCACCTATTTTGTCAATTGAAGCTAAGCCACTGGATTGCACCCACAGTTACATTATCTATAGCTGATCAGTTTATTACATTTGGACAGTGTCAGATTAAGCCGTTACACTTCATTGTAGCATGTTGTTGGAACGTAGCACCACTTACGAGGGCTGTGTGGTTCCTTTGAGACCCAGTGCAAGCTCATGGGTTGCTAGGCAACTAGAGGTGGAGTCATGTGCCAAGATGGCAGCTGTCCTGTACTATATAGGGCTCAGAGAGCGTCCAAATCTTGCTGGCTTTCTGCCAACCCTGCTGCTGCTCTCGCTTTGAATTGCTTGCTGCTGTGCTTGGTCTCTGTCTTCTTCCCCCTCCTGGTCTCGTCTGTGCTCGTCTATTGTTACTGTGAGTCTGATCTATAGTTTTGTCTCTGTTGCTGTCTAGCCTTGCTACCTATCCCCTCCTGTATTGCTTCCCTTCCTTTCCCTACAGTTCTCTCTGCCTGCTCGCACCCGCTTCCTGTAGCCCCACCTGACAGCTTCTTTCTCCCCTTTTCTCCTCTAGCTACCCTGGCTACACCCCCTTCCTGGAGTCTGGTCCTAGCCCTGTGACCTGTTATCCCGCTTCCTTGCCCTGTTCCCAGCACTGTTCCTGCTTCCCTCAACTCAGACTGGCACTCCCCCCTATGCAGCAACACAACAGGTGTGTAGGTGGCATGGGGCCTCCATGTCCTTCCATCTAGCCCTGAAACTTGGTACTCCTCCCTTCTCACATCCAGACCTTTCCTTAAAAAAAACAACTCACAAGACCGCTCAGTGATGCTCCCTCCACCTTATACATAGAGACAAAACATTTAATATGGAATTAATGAACCAACCGCAGGGAAGGAGTGTGCCCTTCCCGTGCATCTTAGGTATAACGCCCCTGACATATTTATCTCTGGAATGCAAGGTCCTTGTGAGACAAGACATATGGGCCAAACCGAGATAATTTAAGTTAAATGTAATTTGTTGTAACATAGACCTATTTCTATCTACACAAGACTGGAGTCTGATCTCTGTTTACACCCATGTAAACATGCCATGTTTCTAAAGTTATATGCCTGATCGGTAAACTTTCTAGTAGCCAGCTACCAGTGGTTACTAGCCTCATTCACAACATTTGGAAAGCCTTTTCCTTAAATAATTTCTGCTCAGCCATATAGTCAAGTATGCTTTATTTAATTTATTTATTATTTATTTATTTATTTATTTTATATTCTTCTATCCCACACCCTCCTGCTCACAGAGCAATGTTACATTGTGAATGCAATTTGCATAGGAAATTTAAGAAGAATTCAGGTAATATACCTTTTTGGAATCTGCACTAGATACACATTTTAAAATGCATGTTACCATTTTTTTCATTGATTGGTTTAGGTTTAATGACATGTTATATAATACAGGTTATTTTTTCTTTTCAGATAGTTCATGAGCTGTAGTTTGCCATCTGAAGGACTAATATGGCTACTGAAGCAGTTTGTAAGAAAGGTACTGTGACAAGCGGACACACAGATACTCATATAAACTTTTCCTTGTGTGTAGTGTGTCAAAAGTCAGCAAAAGGCAAAATAGTTGCAAAACCAGGTGCGGACTCGTATGACAAATTCCTTTCATGTTTAAAGATTCGGCATGACTTGCTAGATTGTGAACACACTGTGGTGTGTAGAAGATTGGTGAAGGAACAAAGGATACTTTACATGATAAAAATCCATCTGACATCAGTCATGTTACATAAGCACACTGCGCAACAAGCACGCTCAAGATTCAGAGAGCAAAGGAACTATATAAAAAAATCAGTAGCTAGTGGAAAGTACATAGTCAAAAAGGGGAAGACCAAGCCATAAAGAACAAATCCCTACATCACAAACAGAAGAAAAATCACAGTCAAAATTTACTAGGTCTCAAACAGATCAATTTGATAAATCTAAGTGCTTTTTTGCCTGGAATTCATGACCAGGAACAACAATCCCTGATTGAGGCAATAAATACTCAAAATATTTCCCTCATTGATAGATCGCTATCTACTGCCCCAAAAGGAGTTGCTTATCCAACTGGCCATCTTTGTCCAACTGGCCAAACAGAGTGACATTTACACTGGCCAATTAGTATCCTCCCATCGGCAGTCCTAGAGGGTAGACGTCTGCAGATTCCTTATGAACAGACTCTGCAAATGCTGCTCCCTCCAGATCGGTGGAATCCCTAGCTCATGTCTTTTTTGATTGTCAGCTGTATAGTGAAATTCATATTAAATTCCTGACACCAATTATTATAGTTTTAAGCACATTCTCCCAGTTTGATTTACTGGTGGTTCTCCTGAGGGATTCTGATCCCACTATTACTGCTGCGGTAGTCAAATTCTGTAATATAGCCATGAAGCTTAAGCGGTTAGCACTGGAAAAACAGCAATTATTGCTACTTACAGCAGGAAGTTGTCCCGAATAAGTATATAAGGATGGCTTTTTTCTTCTGCTTTGAATGAATTTGTTTTGCACCATTCAGTTATTTCATTTTGCTTGAGTCTTGGGTTCTTTGTAGCTTATATCTCGACTGTTGGTTGAGGCATGAATTGAGGTTATCAATAACATCTATTTGCCTGATCCCTGCTTAATGGAGGTGGTGGGGAAAGTAAGTATCTATGTTGCTTTTTTTCCCCTCATACTATGTGAAAACCTATGGGTTTGCTTTTGTGAAATTTGGGTTCTAGCCCCATAACCTGACCCACTAGTGTATAGGGTTAGGTTGCTAAGATGTAAAAGTCCATGCTATTTTGATTTTATTTTATGAGGGTGATGTGTATTAATGGATGTTACTTTGTAAGTCATTGTTTATAGATTATGGCTGATGTTAACATACTCAATAAATTTTGATTTGATTTTTTGCCTGGCAGATACAAGAAACTTGAGACCTCCATTAAGCATAAGAAGCATAAATGCAGGAAAAGCATTAAGGGACACACATTTCCATTTTACAGATGGAAACTGAGGTTGAAAGGCGGTGACTTCCCAAGGTCACCAAGTGAGTTCATGGCTAGGGCAGAATTTGAACTCTGGCTTCCCAAATCCAACAAGTCCAGCACCTTATCCACGACACCACACTGGCTCTCCTCCCAGTTTCTTACATCCATGGCTCATAGTGATATACAAGCATGGAGCAGCACAGAGTTTTATTGGGGTCTTGCTTCCCTCTGAGTGCACATAAAACACTCAGTCAAACATTTGCCTTCTGTACCCCTTCTCTACTATCTGCATTACCATACAGTTGAGGTGGAAAACATTCCCACTTGCCAGGGTGCCCTGCACTTCTGCGTGTCCAAACCTCATATAGGCAAGAAGATCTCCATCCATGGATTCACAGTCTCTGTACCCCAAATCACTTGTTTCCCCCAAAAGATTCAGCTCCACCATCTGATTGCGGCACTTCCGGTGCCCCCTCAGCTATCCTCTCATTGTCATCAGGGCAGTGACAAGGAAAAATGGCAGGGAAGGTTCAGCCTCTGTTAGTGACTTCCTTCCTTCTGACTGTGCACAAATGCCCAAAGAAGTCTTGGTCTTGATCTCATCCCACTCTCTCAACTCATCCGGGGCTCCCACTCTTCCATGCTGCTGAACTTGGAACTGCAGTAGGGTTGCATAGTGTCTGCATTCCATCATGCATACATGGAACTGCACTGTTTACATGTGTCACCTTATGAGCCTCCTCAGAGTATGGATGGGTTTGACAGCTCATTCTGTTCATCAGGTCTCACCCAAATGTCAGCAAAGGCTAACATATCCATCACCCCCCATCTTCTTTGTGTCCCATTCCCCAGTCAGCCGCAGCACGCACAGACAAAAGCCAAAGCCATTGGTCTTTCCCTAGCAAACAAACCGCAGCAATAGCATTCTGTGTCGTTATGACCCCTCATGCTCATTGCAAGCAAAAACTGTTAATTTCAAAAAATAAGAAAATATAAGTTACTTTTAGCCAATGGGCAGCTCTGCTTCCACATACATTCCAAGCACAGTGACCGTCACTGACTTGCAGATCCCCCCACCTGCCCACTTCTTAACATTCAGTGGTTCCCCCCCAATCCTAACTTTAAAATTCCATTCTTTCATGGTGCTAACATTTTAAAATGAGTTGGCATGTGTGCTGACATGCTTGTGACAGAAATGTCTATGCCGTTTAAGAGTCACCTGGATTGGTAGTGCTGGTGCAGCAACACACACACCGAGCATAAACTGTCCAAACTCTTTTTCAACCAATAGCCGGCCTACAACCAATAGCAGCCAATAGCATCTCACACTCGGTGCGCAGACAGTCCTGTTAGAACACACGACCAATATTGGCCAATAGCTGCTTATGTGCAGGAACGAGCCAATCCTAGCTAAGTAGCCGCTCAACTCTTTAAACTTTTGAAATCATCCGATGCGTGGTCTGCATAGTTCACAGAAGCTAGTACTGCAGCCATGGAGATGCATTTCGAGAACTTCATAGTGATCATTTATTGCGCTCCAAGTCTTTTGTTACCGCTTTGTTACAGCAATCCAGCAAATGCATGCCTTCTACTGCCATTGGTGCGACAAGATTGCAAGGAAAAGACAGGCTGTGGCTGTGGTAGTGGGGCATATAACAACGTGCAGGCAGCTCCTGTGCCAGCACTATGCACTTCATTTCAATATTTATTTATATCCTGCACTCTCTCAGCAAGGCTGACTCGAGGCAGCATACAATAATTCATTGAAATAACTATCAATCAGTATCTCGGTATATATCCCACGCAGGGGAACCCCGAGAGTACAACACAATATAATAAACAGCATATAGTCACCCACAAAAGGGACTCCAATACAAATTTATCTATAATTCCCACCTACTTAACCTCATACAATACTTCAGACAAATTACACAGTCCTTAAGCCACATTGCCACTACTAATACAATATAGAATACCCCCCCCCCCAAGTTGCCAAGCCAACTCACAGCCATTAGTCTCGTTCCCTGCTCTCACCTGGGGATCAACTACAGGCATCCTTTTCCTCCCTCCCTTGCTGCCACCAAGGAACGTCAATCATCTCCACCTCCTCCCCTCTCACCAGAGGGAGATGCTTTCTCCAACTTTACCAGCAAAAAGTTCACATTTCTTACTCTAGTCCATACCCCCTCCACCTCAGGACCCCGCCAAAGGGCACACCAACACGGCCTCCGGCCAACCCTGGTGATATAGGGAGTGGCCTGGAAAAGTCCCTCCCCCAGCCCCAGCCCGGCAAGGGTGGGGGAGAAGGCAGCAGGTAAATCCCGGAAGTCCCACGGCCCCCAGCTGGAAACAATGGGGTCCCTCTCCCCCCAAACCAGGTACCGGTTTCAGTGTTGTCCATGGGGGAGGGAGAGCTGGTGAACCCCGCTCTGCCGTTGCTGTCATCAGTGCCACACGGATCCCCGGCCTCCAGTTCATAGCGCTTTCTCGGCTGCCTCTAGCCACCCCTGGTGATATGGGGAGCGGCCTGGAAAAGTCCTTGCGTTCCTCCAGTGACAACAGACCACACTGGGAAGAATCGAAGCCCTGCAAGGGGACCTGATGCATACTGAGAGGTACCTGTCAGAAAAGCAGCTACAGTCACCAATGCCATCTGCTTGGCTGTATGTAACAAGAGGCTAGTCTGGGTAAAGGAGAAAAGCACAGAGAGAATATGCTGTCCTCATAGGAGAGAGAATATGCTGTCCTCATAGGGAGACGCCAAGTGGGGCAAACTTCAGGATGCCCCGTCACCTTGTCCTGCAGATAGCAGAGATTCTCAGGCCAGGACGAGAGAACGAGAGCTTGGTGATGCGGTCACTCATCTCCGTCAAGAAGTGTGTGGCCATCGCCATTTGGAAGGTCTCATCCTCGTCGGTTTGGGAGGATGAGGAAGAGACGGAGGCCGACCGTTCCGACAGGACATCAACTTCAGTAGGAGTAGCAGGGGTAGTCGCTGCCCTGGTATTAGCCCTAGGCAACTGGGTGATGCCCAGGAGCACGTTCAGCAGGGAAGGTTCAGCGGGTGGGTCTAACCTTGCTTCCGTTTTGATCCACTGTAGTGACCCCCTCTGTGGCTCCGGTACCGCCGGTGCCGGTGGTGCCACTTCGCGGCGTTCTTCCCGAGGCTGGTTTGCTTGTACCCTCGAGTGGGAGGCGTGGTCCTGGGGTGAGTCAGGGGGCCTGGACACCGTTGCCGACGGAGGCATCTTCGGCAATGTGGGGGCTCTATACTGCATGGCCCGGGCCTGTTCTTGTTCCAGGAGGAAGAAGTCCCTAGCAGAAGGGTAGGGGGACCTGCTCTGAGAGCGATACAGAGAGCCCCAGCATTCATACCTCTGGTACCGGCCCAAGTCCGGGTGGTACCGTGCCTCTCTGTGCGGGGAGCAGCAGGAACAGGGAGATTGGGAACGTAGATCCCTGTAGGCGTGGGGGCAAATGTCGACGTGTTCCCTGTGGGAAGTGAAAGCACCTTCCCTATGCTCCCGTCTTGGCGATCTTGAGCGGGATTGGTGCATCCGCTGGGAGCACGTATGCAGTGAGGCATAGAATGGTCCCTCATGCTCCGACGGTCTCGGGCTTCTGGCACCAGGTGCCGGTACCGGGGTCCGGTCCCTTTGCTGCGGTACCGGGCTTTGTTCCGTTGGCTGGGATATGGGGCTACGACCCCTTGGCTGCAGCACCGGACTTCGCTGTGGTACCGGGTGTCTGTCCCCTGGCTGCAGTATCGGGCTGCGCCCCTTGGTAAGCTTCAGGGCTCCGGCTGTGCTGAGCCTATTGGATGCGTCGTGACTGGTTCCCAGAAGACTGTCTGTACCTCTAGGGTCCGGGAGACAGTTGCATCAGCGCTAAGCGAGCGCTTTTTCTTCTTGCGGTGCTCCCCCTGGTGCTTGGAGCGCCTTTCCTTGGTGCCCGGAGCCACGGTACCACTGGCGGTACCGGTGGTGGTTGCGTCCGGTACTCCTGGTACGAGCTGCGGTACTGGAATTGTGGGGTCCATCTCTGTTGGGTGCGGAGACACAGCCTGTGACGAGGTCGGTAAATCCATGGGGGGCTGGCGCCCGGTCGAGAGGGACATTGGCCCTTCCTCACCCCCCAGAAGTGCCCTCTTGGTGAGGAGTTCTTGTAACCTCAGGGCTCGTGCCTTTCTTGCTCGAGAGGAGAGGATTGCGCAGTGCGAGCAAGTCCTCGTGATATGTCCCTCTCTCAGGCAGGATAGATAGACGTCATGGGTGTCGCTCACCAAAAGTGTGACAGGGCAGGAGGCGCACCGCTTAAAGCCCGGTTGTTTGGGCATGCTTTGTAGAGTCGACGGGAGGTCCCGGAGGGGAAAACCCCTCGGGGCAGGACAGGTCACACTCAATTCGACTTTTCTTTCCCTTTCTCTTTCATTGAAGATAGTTATCAATTTACCAGAGAAGAAGTTACCATACAGAGGAGAAACAGCTGAGCTCATGCTGAGGCACACGGAAGGTCTTCCAAGCACGACGCGGTTGGAAGGAACTGAGGTGGCAAGGGCTCCGCCCCCTTTTATAGACTCCTGCTCTCGCGCAATTTGGACCCCGCGCTTTCCTCCGAGCAGGAGGGGGAAGGAGGGATGGAGCCCTCACCTTATTCTAGATTTTTCCAGGCTATCTTCTACCTGGAAACTGCTGATAGAAGGTTTTCCGGTACCTGCAAAGTGAATCTCAATAGTGAGAATCGCGGAGATCCTCGAAGAACCCCCCACATTCCGAGCAACTTTATTTTAACCAGCAGCTCAGCACCACCCACTCTGTTGTGGAGGGCTTTTAAAACTGCGCTGGAGATCTATTGCTGCAAGAAGGGATTTTCAGTTGGAGACCGCTCCCCTGCTAGCAACCACTGCCTGTGTTCTCTACAACCTCTGAGACACTAGCGGGGTTACATTGGAGAAACTCCTGTCCCCCACCCACCCTGCCAGGTTAGCTCCAGCAAGCCAGTGCCCCTGTTCCAGGACCAGCTTAACGGAGTGGAGCAGCACATAGCTAGAGAGATCCAGGGTGCCTTGTGCTGACAGAGCAGCCACAATACTAGCCCTAACACCCAAGCTTAAGTGACAATCTACTGACCATAAATAAAGCCTTTAAAACAGTTTCCTGTGTGTCAGTGTGTTTTCCTTTGGCTCATCCAACCCTCCTGCACATTAGGACAGTCTACTTTCCCTACCAAGGCCCTCACCCTCCAGCCAATGCTCTTTCCCGCCTTTCCCTATGCATTCCCCATTGACTTTCAGGCTGCAGTCATGAACCTTTGCTTTTTCCTATTGACACCTGCAGGCTAAACAGGTCTGGGAATGGCAATAGGAAGTGCAGAGGCAGAGATGTGCTGCCGGCCATTATGCCTTGCCCCCCGCCCTCAAGTGCAAGTGCTTCCAACCCACAACAAAGTGGCTTATCGCTATGCCATACTACCATTTTCCAAGGACCCCTATGTGCTTTCCCCACCCTCACGTGCAAGTGCATGGCCAGAAGACTCCTCACCCTGCTTTGGTACACCTGCCCAACTCCCAAAACAGCTTATTGCTATGCCATACCGCTTCCACTCCCCCAAACTTCCCACCTGTCCCAGAAAAACCAAGGAAACCATGAATTGTGAAAAATATAACAACTTTAACAATATAAACCTTTTCTTTTAAAATTGTCTTTAGTATCTTTTTCTTCAGTTCTTCCTGTACCTTCTCCTTTTTGCTGCAGCTGGACACGAGCACTTTGGTAGAGGTAATGGTGAGGGGACATTTTCCTCATACTCCTCCTCCTCCNTCAAGTGGGGCAAACTTCAGGATGCCCCGTCACCTTGTCCTGCAGATAGCAGAGATTCTCAGGCCAGGACGAGAGAACGAGAGCTTGGTGATGCGGTCACTCATCTCCGTCAAGAAGTGTGTGGCCATCGCCATTTGGAAGCTTGCCACTCCAGACTCTTGCTGCTCTGTCACCCACCAATTTGTCATTGGAACCTCCATGAGGGGCACCATAGTCGTAGAGGTTTGCACAGCGATAGTGGAAGTGCTGCTGGACTGGGTGGTGCAGTTGACTGACCCCACGGAAGTAATGGAGGGCTTTTGGCGAGAGGGGTTCCCTAACTGTATAGGGACAATGATTAATGTGAGTCATATTGCCATCATCTGCCCACCCCATAGCAAGGACAATTACTTGAACCGCAAGGGATTCTTATCTGTGGTCCTCCTGCCCGTAGTGGACCTCCATGCCTGGTTCATGGATGTGCTGGTCAGGTGGTTCAGGAAGAACCACAATGCCTGCATCTTCTGCCAGTTCCCCTTCTTTGGCTGCACTGGACATTTTGGGCCCTCCACTGAAACATGCATTGAGGGGGTGCTCATGAGGCCTACGGTTCTCAGGGACCCTGCCTGCCCACTGAAACCATGGCTTATGAAGGCATACAGCGTAAATAGAGGTTACTTACCAGTAACTCTGTTCTTCGAGAGAGCTCCGCGTATTCTCACTATTGGGATTCACTTCCTGCTTCGCAGGTACTGGAAAACCTCTGTCAGCAGTTTCCAGGCAGAAGATAGCCTGGAAAAATCTAGAATAAGGTGAGGGCTCCAGATCACGCGAGAGCAGGAGTCTATAAAAGGGGGCGGAGCCCTTGCCGCCTCAGTTCCTTCCAATCCCGTCCCAGGAAGACCCAACAACAGATACCTCCGAGACAGAGGGGAAGGCTGGGCGGGACGTGAGAATACACGGAGCTCTCTCAAACAGAGTTACTGGTAAGTAACCTCTATTTCTTCTTCGAGGATCTCTGCGATTCTCACTATTGGAAGAGTGAGTAGCAGTAAAGTAACCTACCTCGAGGAGGAGGGAGACGAGGAGGTCAGTCAAAGAGAGACTGCAGGACTGCTCTTCCCACATTCAAGTCCAATCTGGCCGCCAGGTCTAAGGAGTAGTGCTTGGTGAAGGTGTGCACTGAGGACCAAGTGGCAATTTTACAGATGCCCAGAATAGGGACCCCACGGAGACTGGCTAGAGAGGAGGCCACCACCCTGGTGGAATGCGCCCTAAGAGGGGAAGGGGAAGGTTTCCCCACTAGTTCGTAGCACTTTTGGATGCAGAGGAGGATCCATTTGGATAATCTTTGTGAAGTGAGGCACACGCTGATTCGTCCTCCCCCATACGAGATGAACAGAGCGTCTGACGCTCTGATTAGACAGGTACGATCAATGTAGAAGACGAGAGCTCGTTTGATGTCTAGAGTATGCAGCGTCCGCTCTGCTCGGGAGGCATGAGGTTTCGGGAAGAAGACCGGTAAGGAGATAGTCTGGTTCAGGTGAAAGGGGGTAATCACCTTAGGGACAAACGAGGGGTCTGTCCTGAGGTCCACTTTGTCAGGGTGGAAGCGAGTGTACGGTGGGGATGCTCAGAGAGCGGAGAGTTCTGAGACCCTTCTGGCCGAGGTGATGGCAAGCAAAAAGGCTGTCTTTAGNCTTTGCTGATTCTGGGGCGAGCACAGAGGGATCGCTGCCAGCAGTCACAGTTTCCGTGGGGGAGCAGGAGTGGTTGGAAATGGAACAGCTGGAGCAGGAGCAGGCAGTGGGGGAAGCCATATCCACCCGCTTCTGGCTCCTGGTGAAGGCGCAGTCATAGAGACAGGATGCCACAATGGCTCCATCTATGCACAGGAACCAGTCAGAGAGCCAGAGGCAAAGTTGTCATGGATTTCTTTGTAGCCCCTGAGCAAGTCCTTGGCCCACTGCCAGCACCAGTTTCATGTGCCTGGTGTATCCCTGGAGTGTCATTTGTGCCGACATTTCTTGGAACATTGTGTTGTTCCTGTAGCACTTGACTAGTTGGTACCGGACCTTCTGCTCCCCCCACCCCCCCAGAGAAATGAAGGTCTTGGTTCCTTCCTTGCTCCAGGGAATACACTTTTGGCAGGAGGATCAGTAGGCTTAGATTGCCTGTGATGGAACACCAGAGGTAGCAGTCCAAGTAGTTTCCTGAATGTTATTGTGAGCTATGTCCATAGTGATGTAAAGGCTGTGGACGTCACTCCAAAATAGGCAATGACTTTGAAACAGAGAGTGTTGGGAATGAGCTGCAAACCAGGACAAGCTGAGACAATGCATATTTGAATTTGGCACACCTTGGGCTTTTAAGGCAGATGTTACATGTGCGCCAATGAGTGCAAGAGTGGAGAGAGGGGCAGGAAGCAATAGCTCCTCAGAACACTCTAGGCTCTTTGCCTGCAACTCTATGATGCTGGCAGACTTGTACGTGCAGAGGTGCTGTATGCAGCCTAATTGAGGGGATGTGAACACGTGGGCACACATTAGCCCGCATTCACCCACATGGCAGGCTCTGCATTCTCCAAGATCCTGCGCCAAGAGTGGAGGCTGTGTGTCTGGTGGGTGGTGGTCATGTCACTAATGGGGGGGGGACACCTAATAAATGGGCAGGTGGACATCCACCTGGTGTAGGTTACCACCTCATTGCTTCAGAGAATACACTTTTGGCAGGCGGATCGGTAGGTTGAAAGTGCCTGTGATGGAATGTCTTAGCCATGAACTCACACAGTAGCCTTGGGCAAGTCACTTTCTTTCAACCACAGTTCCCCATAATAATGTCCTACATCACAGGAAATGTGTGAGGGTAAACTAGATAAAGATTGTATAGCACTTTGAACACTGAATAAATGATAAATAATAATGTTCATGAGAGCACACACTTAGTCTAATTTATTCCAGAATTGCCTATAGATCTAAATATGCTGTCAGAACCTTAAACAAATATTTTAAAACAAAAAATGTTGCAACAAACATTGCCATAATCTACTAAGCCTGTGATGAGCCTACTGTTTGTGGAACAGAAAAATATATATAATATATATATAAAAATTCCATTCCATCCCTCCTAGCTACGTAAAGTAATTCAACAGAAAGCAGGTGTTTGCTTTTGTCCTTAATTATCTGTATCATAGGCTGTCAACTGTGATAGAAAATTCAGAGCTGTCTTATGGGAATTCTTCCTAAACATACAGATAAAAATTAAATAATTCCATTTCTAGGAGGATTAAAAAAACCACACACACACACTGTATTATCTTCTCTTATAAATAGATACAACAGAAAAAGATTTAACTATTTATAATTGTTTCCAGTGGCCTGGCAATCTGGTTTTGGGCTAAATATCATTTAGGGTGGCCAGATATGCAAATTTTAGAGGACACTTGTGAGAAATACAAGTTGCAGGGCTGCATTGGAGTCAAGGGACTGCAATGCAGCCCTGGTTTCCAGGGAGGAATCGGACTTACTAGCTAGCTAAAACTTCAAGAATAGAGCTGGAAGAGAGAGAAGATTAAGGAAAATGTCAGGTGGGGCCGGACAGACCTTTCTCATTTGACACAGCCTCAACTATGCAAACTCCTAGAGAGGGATATGGGGAATGATGGGGAAGGAAGGTTGATATGTGCTGTGGCAGGGAAATTCATCACCATAATGCTGCTAAGGCGAGTACGGGGACAAAGGGGAGGTGGCTCGTGCCCCCACTAATAGGGAATATAGGGATAGCCAGCTCAGCACTGGGAAAAGGTTAGGTCTGCTGAGACTTGCTCCCTGCTGCAATGGCTCCTAGATCACTGCAAGGTGAAGAATGGTTGGGACCTAGGACTATTCTAATCACTCCTTCTCCTACCAGTGACATACCCGCCACCTCATTCTTGGGGCCTCCTGCAAGCGGAGGTAGGAGGTTGCAACACAGGTTCAGCACAGTAGCTCCCTCAAAGGGCCTACTGAACCAAAGGCATTTTCCAGGAAGTTCATGTATTTGTTTTCTGGCCCCTTTGGAGCTGCAGAGTAACCATGAACCAGACAGAAAGGTGAGGTGAAACTAGACTACAAGTGAGGAGGACAACGCACATTTAGGAGCTGCAAAAGAAATCACGTCCAGAACAAACAGCTTCAACAGCAACCAGCTGCAGGCTTTCATTCTTTGTAGAAACAGTCCAGCGTTCCATGAAGCCTGGCCTGAGGCTGGGAGTGAGGACAGGCAAAAAGGAGGGAGGAGTTGGGCAGCAGCAAGAGACTGTTGTATGGAGACACTTTCTTTACGTGACCAGAGTTTTAAGAGCTAGATTACCTTGCTGGCATAATGAGGGGCATGCTATAAGGACAACTACCCTGCATGGGCAGGAGGGGAGAGGATTCGTCCAAGGGCTCTGAAGGAACCTAGCCGAAGCACAGATGATTCTAGTCAGAGACATCCTTGCCAGGTATCACCCACAGAGCAGAAACATGTAGCTGAAAACTCACACTTTTTTGTTTGTTTGGGTTTTTTTTGTTTGTTTTTAAAACGTTTTATTGAATTCTTCAGTAACATACACACGAACAAAGATCCATCCATACATTTTGTTCAACATATCATCACCTCACCTCCCTCCCCC
>QEPC01011419.1:407854-419466 GCA_003113815.1 Sphenodon punctatus
TGTTTTAAAATGTGTTTTATACCTTTTATTGGTAAAAATACACCAATATTTGTGTATCTGTGTATACATAGTAAAATAAATAGTAATTTATATTGTATTACTATTTATATTGTATGCCGCCTCAAGTCGCTTTTTGCAAGACGGGCAGCCTAGAAATTAAATAAATAAATAAATTAAAATAAAATTAAATCAACTCAAAATATGGATCAATAATTTTTTCTCAGTCTTTTGGTGGAAGTCAAAGTTGAGTGTCTTTTCCATCCTTAACTTCTCACTGCTATGTCATGTAGGAGGCAGACAGTAATCCTACCTTTTACAGTACCTCCCTAATGTACCATAGTGAGGGCTCAGAGAACATCAATGAATTTTCATGAACAAGAAGCTTTTTACATGCTCTTTTTATCCCATTAAAAGTGATTAGAGGGGCTTAGACTAACCTAAGAAAGTGACAGATGCTTTTGTTTTAGAAGAACAGGGAAACTGTTTTGTGATGCTAAACAACCTGACCAGTGCAGAAAACAACAATTGATCTTTTCCTTTCAATGTTCAGTGGACTTCTTTGCCCAAATCCCTGAGCCTCTCTCTCCAGTGTATTAATCTGTACTGCAGAAATATTGGGCAACAAAACCCACAGGTACAAGAAGATGCAGTTAGCAAAACAAAGTGCAACAGGCAAAAAGCTGAGCAGGTCTGGGAAAACCTGGATGCTTTATATATTAGCAATTTCTACTTACTGTCAGCTGACAAATAATCTTATTCAGTTTACAGCATGCACACTAGGTGATTAATTACTTGATTTTAGTCCCTATTTATCACATGCTCCATGTTGTTTCTACAGTCCTAATCCTAACACCACTAAAGCCTTGGGGCTTTCAAAAATGCAAATAAATAACTTATCTCCATCTTTTGTGTGTCTTTCCTTCTCCCATACCCTCCTCCAATACAAATGAGAGTGAGTGTGTGGATGTCAAAACATGGAAAACTTTTTTTCTGGAACAACAAAACCCCACTAGGAGGTACTTTTATCCTTCTGCTATAGGACTGTGAGATAGGTACTCAGGGAGCATTGCAACTACAGTAGTTTGTGCACGGATGTGGGACAAAAATGAGCCAAATCAGCTCCAGTTTTAGTTATAATGCCAGCAGTTCAGCTACCAATTCTCTAGCACAGACACTACCTTATAGTGCAGCAATGATCTGAAAAGGGACTGCTATAATGATCTTGTAGCTACTCTACTTCAATTACTTTCATATGCAACTTGTTTCATTTGCAAATCAAATAAGATTATTCCTGAAGTGATGCAAGCTCCATCAGAAACCAGAGCACTTTTATTGGCTGTGATGACCCATCCACTGTTCTGCTCGTTTCTTGTTAATGTACGTGAACTGCTGCTTCTTCCTCCATGATCTTCCCTGTTTGTCTAACTCTTCAATTAAGTCTTGCCTAGTCTCTCATCTCCCTTTCTCCAGATTTCCTATCACCTAGATCTATATAGATCACAGCTGTTCAGATATTCTCCATTACCCAATGACATTCTCCCATCTCGTTAACCAAATTCAGGCCACTAACCCACTACTTTAAGGCATACCTCTTCCTCCTTACTTATCGGCCACTATGGCTGCTTTCACACCTTACAAAATGGGCTATTATAATAGCTGGAGATAATACCGGGCATTATAATTCCGCAATTTTTGTAGTGTGTGAATGCACTATTCCCTTTTTATGCTGCGAGATCTTGGGTCATTGTAAGAGCTACCAAATGTGGCTTTTACAATGACCCGAGATCTTGCAGCATAAAAGGGGAATAGTATATTCACACATTACAAAAAATTGCGGAATTATAATACCTGATATTATCTCCAGTTATTATAATATATTATATTATAATATAAATATTATAATATTTTGTAAGGTGTGAAAGCAGCCTCTCTCTTATTGTATTACACACTGCCCTCCCTGCTCTAACAACGGTACCTTGCTTGTCTGCTTCTCCTAGAATTGTCCCTGCCTGGCCCTGTGTTTGTTAGTCATCTTCAGTACAGGGAATACTATTCCAGTGCTGGTCTGTAAATCCTATTCAGATCCTATTCAGATCCTGTCCTCAAAGCTACCTCTGTAGAAGCCATCCCTATTCTACAGGGCCCCCGTAAAACATCTTTTGCTACACATCTATATGCAAGTCATGCAAGTCTGTTAACGTGACAGCTTCCAAGCATAAGTATCAGTGTTGCAATCACAAAAAACCATCAATCAAGGTTCAACAACACTAAGGGCATTTTTAGATGAGATGCTACTCATGCAGGAGGACAATAAATCTCACAAATTACCTGCACACGTAAAACTATTCTCATGTGAGTCTTGCAGAAATGCCTGTGTAGCAGGGCTCAGTCCTCCGGGGCTGCAGTCCCTTTAAGAAGGGGCTGAGTGGGCCAGCTGGCAGGCTGTGTGAATGCATGGGTCTGCAGATACCAGCCCTGGTGAGAAGGCAGCCTGGGTTGNTGCAAGCTCCATCAGAAACCAGAGCACTTTTATTGGCTGTGATGACCCATCCACTGTTCTGCTCGTTTCTTGTTAATGTACGTGAACTGCTGCTTCTTCCTCCATGATCTTCCCTGTTTGTCTAACTCTTCAATTAAGTCTTGCCTAGTCTCTCATCTCCCTTTCTCCAGATTTCCTATCACCTAGATCTATATAGATCACAGCTGTTCAGATATTCTCCATTACCCAATGACATTCTCCCATCTCGTTAACCAAATTCAGGCCACTAACCCACTACTTTAAGGCATACCTCTTCCTCCTTACTTATCGGCCACTATGGCTGCTTTCACACCTTACAAAATGGGCTATTATAATAGCTGGAGATAATACCGGGCATTATAATTCCGCAATTTTTGTAGTGTGTGAATGCACTATTCCCTTTTTATGCTGCGAGATCTTGGGTCATTGTAAGAGCTACCAAATGTGGCTTTTACAATGACCCGAGATCTTGCAGCATAAAAGGGGAATAGTATATTCACACATTACAAAAAATTGCGGAATTATAATACCTGATATTATCTCCAGTTATTATAATATATTATATTATAATATAAATATTATAATATTTTGTAAGGTGTGAAAGCAGCCTCTCTCTTATTGTATTACACACTGCCCTCCCTGCTCTAACAACGGTACCTTGCTTGTCTGCTTCTCCTAGAATTGTCCCTGCCTGGCCCTGTGTTTGTTAGTCATCTTCAGTACAGGGAATACTATTCCAGTGCTGGTCTGTAAATCCTATTCAGATCCTATTCAGATCCTGTCCTCAAAGCTACCTCTGTAGAAGCCATCCCTATTCTACAGGGCCCCCGTAAAACATCTTTTGCTACACATCTATATGCAAGTCTGTTAACGTGACAGCTTCCAAGCATAAGTATCAGTGTTGCAATCACAAAAAACCATCAATCAAGGTTCAACAACACTAAGGGCATTTTTAGATGAGATGCTACTCATGCAGGAGGACAATAAATCTCACAAATTACCTGCACACGTAAAACTATTCTCATGTGAGTCTTGCAGAAATGCCTGTGTAGCAGGGCTCAGTCCTCCGGGGCTGCAGTCCCTTTAAGAAGGGGCTGAGTGGGCCAGCTGGCAGGCTGTGTGAATGCATGGGTCTGCAGATACCAGCCCTGGTGAGAAGGCAGCCTGGGTTGGACACTGTCACGGGGCTCCGCCACCGTCGCAGGGCGCCCCGTGCCATCCTAGCCCCCCTTGTGGCACCACCCCAACAGAAGGTTACGACAGAGCCGGTAGCGGAGCAGGCGATCACAGTACCTATGCTCCCAGATGCAATGCTCATGCCAGCAACTGCACACATGCCCCCCTAGTGACATAGGGGTGGAACCTAGGACCCTGCGGTGCTCAGCTCGCCTGCAGGGGAAGCCTCCAGCTGCAGGCACTGAATGACAGGGCTACTTAACCCAGCGCTGCCTTGCAGATTGTGCTGGTGATCAGGTTTCCTATCTGGACTGGCCCTCGTCGCGTTGAGAAGCTAAGTGCTTGTGCTATTGCCTGTTGTTCTTTGTGTGCGTCTATTCATAGCTGTGTAGTGAACTTACCTCCCTTGTTTTCCTTCTTTCCTTCCCCTTCGAGTCTGTGAGTTAGTGTGAGAGCAAGGCTGAGGGTGTATCCCCTTTCCCTCCATGGGTTCCCTAGCCATTCCTGTGGTTCCTGAGGCTCCCTCCCTTCTCCTTTCCCTGGATCCTGGGTCCCCAAACCCTTCCTTCCTCACCTTCTTGGGACACCGTGCCTTCCTCCCCAGAACTGTCCCTGGAGTGCTTGCGGGTGACTGAGAGTGGTAGGAAGCCACAGGACCCCTGCATCCCCACGCCTGATGATGATAGGGGCCTAACTTCCTCGTGCTCCAAGCGCTCGAAAGGGCCCAAATACTATCCTGACGGGCATTTATACCCAGAGAGATCCTTTTGCGCTCGAGGGGTACCTTGCGTGTGGTTGAGTACCCCTCTTTCCCTCCCTCCCCACATAACAGACACTAGCCCTAGAAGGGTGAATAGCCATACTATAGCCAGGAAGCAAGCCCAGCAGAAGGTTATGGGCTCTTTAGAGCTAAGTACTGGAGCATGCTTGGTAGGGCTCTGTAACCCGCTCTGAGTACAGAGACATGCTCAGTAGGGACCAGGTGAACTGAGCATGCTTGGGGCCTATAAAGGGCCTGGGCTCAGATGAGAAGGGGGCAGCGTAGGAGCTGTAGCTGTGAGGTCACTACTCCTGGAAAGTAACCTTGATGAAGGGCCTGCTGATAGCATAGGGACCAGGACCAGGTTTTGACCTATAAAGCCTTGCACAGTCTGGGCCCTGCCTATTTGCGAGATTGCCTCACTCCCCAGGTTCTGGACCGGCTCCTGCGGTCATCTGGGGGCGCCCTGTTGGAGGTCCCCCGGGGGGCCACGTGGGACAGGGCGTTCTCAGTGGCCACACTGTGACTGTGGAACTTCCTCCAGGTGGGGCCCATCTGGCCACAGCCCTCCCGAGTTTCCGTAGGAATTGTAAGACCTGGCTGTTCCACCAGGCGTTTGGGGAGGGAGAAGGGTGAGGGTGGATGGGATGGTGGGGGTTATGGGGGTTTTTCTCGCCATTTTTATTGTTTTAATTGAATGTTTTATATATATTATTGTATTTTTATTTATTGATTTGTTAACTGCCCCGGACTGCCTGGCAGGAGGGATGGGGTATACATTTTTTAAATTAATTAATTAATTAAGGCCTAAGTGTGAGGAATTTAGGGAAGGACAGGGACTGGGACTGCGGGGACACTTTCGGGACAGTTGTTGCTTGTCTATAAATTCCCTCAGGATTGTGGGTGGCTTTTGGGGTGTACACCCCCAGCCTGGATCATCACCAGGAGACGGAGCACAACGCCTGAACCTCGTAAACAGCGTCCCCGGGCTTGCATTCAGGGACCAGGGCCAAAAGAAGGGGAGTGAGGGGGAAGTGGGAAGAGAGGGTGCTTGGCGAGCCAAGGGGTAGGGAAGGGGGGGATAGGGCTGACACACAGGACAGGGAGACCAGATAACCAGGGTAGTGTGCACAGACAACAACAATCACAAACACTCTGAGTTCACTCACCAGTCTCTTTCACACTCTGTCTCTCTCAACATAGGTTCACTCTCAGCAGGACAAGGTTCTCCACAGAAACAATGCAACAACCAAGGGTGGGGGGGCCAGCGGGGTGGCCAGTATCACAGGCTCGAAGGCACTGATCACCGGCAGAAGCTGAAGTTAATGAGCCCTTTTTATCTCCTGCTGCTTGGAGGAGAGCTGACGAAGACGATCTGAGCATCGGGATTGCGCTGCAGGGGGCGTGGTCGAGCGCACGGGCTCTAGGTGGGGCGGAGTGGCTTTGGCTGTGCTGCTCGGCTCCGCCGCCACTTGTGGTGGACTGCTGTCCACTTGTGATCTCCTGAGCCCAGTAACGGGCTCCGCTGGTGACGCTCCTGGTTCCCTGAGCAGCAAGGCTGCTGCGGGGGAGATGTGGCTCCTGTGCCCCCTGGCGCTGCCAGAGGTACAAGGGGACCCACGGGACCCGGGAGTGCTCTTTCCCCATACCCTCAGACCCCGATGCCAGGCCTGGCACTAAGGTGGAGAATACAGAGGGCTTTTGGGTCAAGCCCTAGAATAGAGACAGTATGCACATATGGTGGCGTAGGTCTTGGCTATAAGGAGAGGTAGGAGGCCAAGGGTGGGGCCCCTACAGGGGTACCCCACAGAGTGCACCCCTCCTACTTGGGGGAATACAGCCAAGGTGAAGGATGAATGAGCGTGTCAGCGGGATTGGCTAATTCCCCTTGAGACACCCCAGTGCCCCCGTGTGGCCCTTGAGGGGCTGCTGCTGCTACAGCCTGCATGTTAATGTGCATCCGTACACCCTAGACTTATTTTTGCATCGGATGGTGCCACCTTCGAGGACCTGACAGCTCTCCTAGTCTGTAGCTTTAACTGCCTACAAACTCCATCAAACCACAGCTTACTAGTTCTCACATTATACAGCCGTGCCTTTGGGGCAAGATTTTTACTAATGAATCTAATCAATTTGAGATAGCTTGATAAACTGTTCTCAGGGTCCACACTCAGAAAATGGATCCTCAGTGCTTCCAGCTCAGAAGACACCAATCTAGCAGTCTGCCACCCCCACTTAATTGGCCTGCTAACCTGCCATACTA
This sequence comes from Sphenodon punctatus, assembly GCA_003113815.1. NCBI lineage: Eukaryota > Metazoa > Chordata > Lepidosauria > Sphenodontia > Sphenodontidae > Sphenodon > Sphenodon punctatus. The sequence continues at coordinate 414,572 of QEPC01011419.1, forward strand.
GGTCCCGAAGAACCGACGGCGAACAAAGATCTTGGGAAGGGGGATCATTGGGGTCAAATAACATAAGTATAGGAAAATGATCACTAAACCCAAAGGGTAAACCACAAAATCTAGTAAGTTTTTACAGTTACAACAGGGGATAGCTATATAATCTATGACACTCACCCCAGTATGGGATATAAAAGTCAAATCCCCATGCCTGTCTGATTTCTATGTTCCATTAAGCGGCCTATAATTGTTCCTATAAAGAAACATTAGCAGCTGTAGACCAAAGGCATTAAGTTTAGGATCTCTCGAATGTCGAGGGCGATCAAAATATACTTCCTCATCCAGGTCAAGGCAATTTCTGTGGCCCTGACCCTATCCATAGAGCCAGTCCTGGCATTAAAGTCCCCAAGTAACATCACCACGATATTAGGGTATTCATTATCCCAGATGTTCAACAAGGCTTCCAAATCACTCCAGAATTTATGATGAGCATAAAGACTCCCCGTTGGGGTAAGATATATATTAACAATTATAAACCTTGAGGAACCCATCCAACCCACCACAATAGCCAGAATGCCATCCACTTCACACTGTATCTGGGAGCACTGAAATCTAGGATCAGATCTAATCAGAATAGCCAGACCCCCAGCAGGCCTTTCTTTCCTCCCTGAACATTAGCAGGTATGGCCCAGCTATGGAATCCTGGAATAACCGGGCTTTGAAATTCATTAGTCCAGGTTTCCTGGAAACATAGGATATCAAATCTTATTAATTCATTGAGAGAGAGATCCCTCTTGCAAGTAGTCCACCCTGCCACATTCCATGAAAGAATAGTCAGGCACTCACCCAGCTTAGCAGGAAATGAAAGAGATCCAAAGAGTCAATGGCAGCAGTGATAAATCAGGAGGTTGCACAAACATGAGTCCCTGGTCTTCCAGGGAAAGCTGCTGAGTACTTGTACCTGAGTCTACCTTATCGTTCTGGGCAACCTCAATAAGGTTACCTGTTAAAGGTGGTGAATTTAAAATGTGGGGCGCAACATGGTTTAAAGTATTTTTCTAGAGTTTTTTATGCAGGCTGTCCAAGCGCTGGAAGACCAAATCCTGTTCAATCGCTGATAGATCCTCAAATACTGCAACAAACTCCTCATCCCGTTCAACCTTATAATCAAGGGCTAATAAAAAGTCTAGTTGTTCAGTTATTTTGACTAGATGGACATCCTGCTTACTTTCACGAGGACTCCTGCTAGGCAATAGCCCAGCTGTGTCCCCACCATCTATACCAGTGGCAGGACTAGCCCCTGCTGTAATTGGGGAAACCATGTTATAACTGGGCATCTGGGGAGATTTCCTAGTCTTTAGTAAAGTCCTTCCAGAACTGTCTCTCCCAGCACTGTACATTGCCAGCCGATCTACTGAACTACAGTGGAGTCTGAGAGACCCTTCTCGGCTCTAAACAGAATAAAAACATTTCTGAGCAACAAAATGTCTGAAGAATGCCTAAATGCATTGGAGATGCTGTCAATAGAGAAAACAATGATTGAAGAGATTCCGGACTTTCATCACAAGACAATTTAACTCTTTGCACCGCCTGGCAAATTTTCTATATTAGCAGTGAATTGTTGTTTACCCAGTAAATCCTTTACTTGAGTTTGCCCAGTAAACACTTTCTTGAATCTAGGATACCTGTGTGTTCAATGCTTCCCCCACCACTGCCCTCCATTTTATACTTATGTCAAACACACAGAGTAATGTTTAACAGTAGTATCTTAATCTTAATATTTTTGATAAGTTCTTCCAATAGTTATGGAGAGGAGACAATATAAATAAAGTTATTGTTGTTAGCATTCCACATGTGGTCTTTTAATCATTTTTTATAAAAGTGTTTGAACTAGGGAGGTGATTCTGTACCCTGCAGCTGTCCTCTATCCTTGTTCTATTCCATTGATCATATAAATGTGAAATTTTCATCTTGGCCCTGCCTACTGTTGGCTTGGCCCTGCCTACTGTTGGCCTAGGTTCACCCACTTCTGGCCCCACCCAGTGACCCACCAGCCTCAGAACTCACCAACTGCCAGTGCTTAACAATATCAAATCTACTAAAACACACTATAGTAATGCTGCTCATATGAGCTACGGCATTGTTCATTACACACAAACCTGACTGCTCACGTTCATTTACAGAATCATCCATTCGTTTTCCACTAGCTGAGTACATGATGCATTATTCATAGCACAATCAATACTATACAATTTATGTGGATGGTCTTTTACCATCTCAGAAGTTACAGATGGGGAAAAAAACTTTCGTACGTTGGCCTGTCCAAAGCCCCTTTACAGAACTAATTCCTGTGGTATACTTGGTGCTTTTTTCCAGATGAAACTTGAACGATTCAGTTGGTGAATCTGACACTGTGTCCTTTGGAGGGGACTGTTTCACAGACTATTTGTTCTCATTATTTGGAAGTTTTTCTTGGCAGTCACCCTGAACTTTCCTTTGTTAATTTCATTCCTTAGCTCTTCCCTCCTTAAAATCCCTTGAGACTGCTTCACACAAAGCTTCTTGCCTTCCTTGGCATTTAAACGTTCAAACACTTTTATACTGTTTACCTCTCAATTAACCTAACTATATATCTCCAGGTCCTTATATTTGTACACTTCTCTCTCGAGGGGGATACACTGTCAGAGTCACGGTGTCCGTGTTGACCCATGCTGGCTCCAGGAAGGGGACAAGCATGGAGGTATTTCCGCTGGTGGTCGCTAGCTATGCCTGTCCTGGGGAAGTGCACTGCTCCAGGAGAAGCTTGAGAAGCACAGCTCCTTAGGGCATATGGTTCACAAAATCTGATCACAAAGGCTATGGGCGGATTCAGACGTGTCTTTAAATCGCACTTTGCCGCCGAGGATTCTGTGCGATTTAAAGACACGTCTGAATCCGCCCTAAGTCTGGCCACTGAGGGTGTTAACAAACGAGACAGTAGCCCACACCAGGGGGCCACCTGCCTGTTTATTAGGTGTTAATCCCCAGTGGCCATCAGACCAACACCCACTGGACTCGCAGCCCCCACTCACAGTAGGGTCCCAGAACATGCAGAGCCTGCCATGCAGGCGAATACGCGCCCGCATGTCCAAGTCCTGTCAATCAGGATGCGTGCAGTTGCGCACGTGTACAAGTCCACCAGCACCATAGAATCAGGGGCGAAGGGTCTAGAGCATTCCGAGCAGCGACTGCTTCCTGCCCCTCTCCCAACTCTTGCTCTCACTGGCGCACACATAATGTCTGCCTTAAAAGCCCCCCCATGACATTTTCAAACATGCATTCTCCTAGCTCCTCTTGGTTGGCAGTACTTGCCTAGAGATGCTTGTCATTTCCCAGCTGCTGCATTCTCTACAACCACTTGCAGAGGCTTACCATCGACGTGGCTATGGCGCAGACCGACAGTCGGACAACAGTCAGCACCACAGCCACTACCATGCAATCACAGTCTCTCTCCACCTACCAATCCACCCGCCAACGTTTCAATTCCTGGCCCAAAGAAAAGACCAAGATCTTCATCACATCTATCCAAAAAGCACAGTAGGGCTACACCAGGGACATGAACCAGTGCTGGCAGCAGACCAAGGACTTGAGGCGATCCAGGACAACAACTTCACCTCCAGCTGCGGGAGGCAAGCATCTCCATAATTCAAGCTTGTCGACCAGTTCCTATGCATCGATGGAGCATTCGTCGCATCTCACCTGTATGACTGCGCCATCATCAGGGACCCAAAGCAAGTGGATTCGACTCCCCCACTGCCCTTTCCTTCTGCAACCACTCCTGCTTCCCCCACAGAACCCGCAACCACCAGCGGAAATACCTCCATTCTTGTCCCCTCCCTGGAGCCAGCATGGGTCAACACGGACACCGTGACTCTGACGGTGTATCCCCCTCGAGCTCGAGAGCCAGTCTTTGAGGAACCACCAGAGGTTCTGGTAGAAGGCACTGAGGACCTGGATGCCACCTTTCTAGAGGAGGCGGAGGAGAAGGGTAAGTTAACGTACAGGGTGCAGGAGTTGCGTTTACACAGCTGTATAATAAAGTTCGCTCTGTACGTGTCTGTGCTAAGGGGTCTCCCAGACTTTGGTCTGCCCCTCTCTTTCTTCCACCCCGGCCCCCCCGAACTTCGCTGGATCCTGGGCTGCTGATCCCTTGTGCAATCAACTAGGAGAGGTAAACCATAGGTCCAGACTCTCTCTTGCTCTCACTGTGCCTGCACCGGACTACCCCCCCCGCTTTTCTCCTATCTTACTTTCACTTTCCCCGCAGCTGCTTGTATTCTCCCTTGTGTATCCCGCCAGCCAGACCGGGGCTGTGTTTCTATATTCGGTATAGGTGTGTGTGTGTTTCATAACCTTGCCTTTTTGTGAGCCAATAAACCTCATTCAGTTTTTATTGGAACATTTGTCTCTTTCTCTCGTCTTCTATTTTGGGAGGGGAACATACCCTGACTGTGGCGTGTACCTGTCCTCAGACTTATCCTTTTTGAACATGTGGAGACCCTGGTTTAAGAAATTGGGCTAATTCCCCCCGAAGTTAAGGAACGGTGGATGTTGGGGTACTCACCCCCAATAGTCACGAGTGGGAGGGGGTCCTCCTGTTAACAGATTGGTGGAGAATGCGGGCAGTCACGTGGTAATCCACTCAGGACACAGGTGAAAAATCCACAGAGGCGTGCGTAGCTACAGCCAGCTGAAACCCCCATATTTCTATCTCTTTCCTGTGTCATTTTCTATCTCCTTTCTCCTCTCTGGTCCTGTGGATTTAAGAATTTGGGGTCCGGGTTGTTGGGGAGGAATAGTCTGGGGTTGTGGATTTTGGGACTGTATGAGGCAGTTCAGGGATTTGTATCTTGGGACTGTATGAGGCA
>QEPC01011419.1:448943-464009 GCA_003113815.1 Sphenodon punctatus
GGTCACAATGGAGAGGGCGTTCTTGGTGGCCGGACCGCGGTTATGGAATTCCCTCCCGGAGGGGCTCGCCTGGCCCCGGGTCTGTTGGCCTTTCGACGTGTCTGTAAGACTTGGCTGTTCGCCCAGGTCTTCGGGGGGGAGTGTGGGGGGTGGGTTAATTTTTTGTGAGGGGTGTTTTAAATTTGTTTTAATGATGTTATTGTAGATTTTTTATGTTTTAAAAATTGTTTTATAATACGTTAGAAGCCGCCCCGAGATGCCATGGGCATGGGGGGGTGGCATATAAGTATAATGAAATAAATAAAATAAAAATAAATATTTCCCTGGCAGCTGTTGGTATGGCAGAGGCTTTTCTGTATGAATGTTCCTGAAGGTTTCACCCCCTCAAGAACCTGAACAGAGTGTTGACTCTAGTAGTGCCAGCTAAAATTGCAGACCACTCCCAAGGTCTCAGGTACAGTAGATTGAGTTAATCTGGAGAGCTCAGGCCTAGTCAAACTCAGTCCATGCCAACAGAACAAGAGAATCCTTTGTACTGAGGACTGTAGCAGGTACCACGGTTTACCTAAAAAGGGGCGAGGATGGAATGAAAATCCAGAAGCATGGCACTTACTGCTGTGCTGAATCAAAACAGACTGAGAAACTGGCAGATGTGCAGCAGGCAGTCAGGTAACTAGAACTGGGAAAGACCTCCTTGAATAGCCTTGCCCCATGGTGGATTCGCTGATGCATAGAATTTTTACAATGAAGAAGCAATGCTGGGAGGAGGATCAGAAACAGGAAGGGCTATGAGACGACAGTTCTTGTAAGTTGTTGTGGGGTCGGTAGAAGAACTGGTGGCACCCAGTCCCAAGCTGCCCCATAAAGAGAGTGAGGGGGGAGCCATGAACACCTTGCAAACAATTCAGATGGGAGAAAGTAGTGTGGGACCTTCTCTGATCACTACTCAAGTCAGGGTACGCTCCAAAGGCTTATTTTTGGATGCGTGAGGAGGTCAGTATAGTGTCTGGTTGATGTAAAAGAACAGTTGGTACCACAGTTATAAAAATAAACAGGGAAACAAGCTGCAAGTGCTCTTGGAATGGAGCCAGTGGAAGGGAAGGTGCACGTGGCTGAGTTCTACACAGCCAAGCACTCGAGATGCAAGGAAAGTATCAGCGCACGCACTAAAAACTGTAAGTGTCCCAGCTGAAGCTCATTACATCAGTTATAAAATCTATCTCCCTGGAAAGGGGATGGCTGGCTGAGGTAGGGCTCTCCTGGAAAAAGAGTTTCTCACTTTAGCACTTCACTGGCCTTGGTGCAAGTTAGTAGCTCTATCCAGCCGCTCGAGGAAAGCTCTTGGCCACTGAAAACAGAGTATTCTCAGGCCATTTTCCTGGCCGGGTCAGTATAGCGCCAGCACACTTCCGGGGGGAGCGGGGTGTTTCACATGGGGGGGGAAGGGAGTGCATCCACAACCCACGTATCGCCCACCCATGCCCCCACACAGACCAACCGGAAAAATCCTGGGTCATGGGAGGGTGCCTCCACCCACCCCGCCTTCACAGACGGGCACCCGGGTCCATGCGGGATGAGTGGGACCCACATGGGCACGTCCCATCTAAAAACAGCCTCAGTCTCCTCTATAGGAATTTGTTGGCAAAATGTGTCTTATGCTTCAGGATTCTCCTTCCCCTGATAAGCACATGCACAGTGCACCTAAAACTTCTCAGTCTTTCCCTCCTCCTCATCTCCCTCGTTTCCCATGTAAGACACCCACGGGAGGGACCTCTATCTATTCACAGCTGTCCAACACCAAGCAAATTGCTAACACTCCTTTAATGTGTCTCTCTCCAACTCCACCTCCTCCTTCTTCCCCCTCTCAGTTGGTGTTCCTCAAGTCTCTGTTCTTGGGCCTCTCCTCTTCTCGATCTATACCTCATCCTTAGGCAAACTCGTTGCCTCCCATGGCTTCCAATACCACTTCTATGCTGATGACACTCAACTCTATCTCTCTACTCCTTCTCTCGCTCCCTCTGTTCAAGCTCGCCTCATCAACTGTCTCTCTGACATCTCTACCTGGATGTCTCAACGTCAACTCAAACTCAACATGGCTAAAACTGAACTCCTTATCTTCCCCCCTCATCCTTCCTCTCCTTCCTCACTGTCAATAACTATTGATGGAGTCACCATCCTGCCTGTCCCCCAAGCCCGTAGCCTAGGCTTCATCTTTGACTCAGCCCTTTCTTTTAAACCCTACATTGACTCTGTTGCTAAATCCTGTCGCTTCTCCCTCCATAACATTGCTAAGATTCGCCCTTTTCTCTCTGTCTCGTCTGCCAAAACTCTTGTTCATGCTCTGGTCATCTCTCGCCTCGATTACTGTAACCTCCTTCTCACTGGCCTTCCCCGGTCTCACCTTTCTCCCCTCATCTCTGTCCAAAACTCTGCTGCCAGGGTCATCTACCTCGCCAGTCGCTTCGACCATGTGCAGCCCCTCCTCTCTTCGCTTCACTGGCTTCCCCTTCCTGAACGAATCCTGCACAAGCTCCTAGTCTTCACCTATAAAGCTCTTCACAACCTTGCTCCCCCCTACCTCTCTGCACTTATCGCCCTCCATACTCCAGCCCGTGCACTTCGCTCCTCCTCTGTCCCTTCTCTCACCCTTCCACGCCTTCCCTGCTCCCCTAAGCGCCTTCGTCCCTTCTCACTTGCTGCCCCCCATGCCTGGAACTCCCTCCCTGTCCACATCCGCCTTGCCCCCTCCCTTCATACCTTCAAATCTCTCCTTAAAACTCACCTCTTTCGCTCTGCTCTGTCTGACTCTTTATCCTGCTGAGCCACTATTCCTATACCTACGATCGGTTTACCCTTATCCTTGCAACATGGACCTGCCTGCTGTCATTCTCATCGTAACCAAGCCAAGTACGTGCACTTGAGACCTCGCATCTTCATGAATGTTAGACCCCTTGTCTCTCCCTCTGTTCCCCTTCCTATGTCTCTCCCCCAGCTCCTGTCTCTCAGATTGTAAGCCCTAGGGGCAGGGATCGTGTCTATTTTATTACTTTGTAAAGTGTCAGGTACACTGTTGGTGCTATATAAATGTTTGTTAATATTAATAATAATAATAATAATAATTATGACACAACAATAATAATGACCTGCAAAGAAGGAAAATGATTTTTGATGGCCAGACCAGTGGATTCACTACTAATTAAATTTGGAAACTTATCAAAAAATTCTTTTTGTACTGACTTTATCCAGGATGGGACAGACTCAGTCAGCTGGGCAGTAGCCACCGCAGTGCAACTTCCAGGACTGAAAGTGATGCCGCTTGCCTATGTGCTGTTTTTTGTATTAGATTAAAAACTAACATGAAATCAGCAACAACACGAGATTGCTGTTGGGCTCTATGTCCACATTGGTTTATTATGTTTTTTTCGCTTTCCTGGACATGGTCACATGATCACGTTGAATCGGTTATTGCATTTAACCGATCCATGCTCATGTTACCCAATCTACTGGGTAATTTTATTATCCTCGCTCTCTTCTTTCACTGCTGCTGCTGCCATCTCTCATTCTGTTGGCTTGGTGGGGAGGAGGCAGCGGCAGGTGCAGAGTCCGAAGCCTCCTTCCTCCGGCCCCCACTGACCCACTGGCAAGAGGTGGTGGCAGCTGCAGCTCATGGCTCCTCCAAGCATTACCCAGGAGTGCTACTCCCTGAGCTGCATACTTTTCGCTTTCCCCCACGATCTTCTCCCAAGGCAAGCCCCTTTCTCCATATCCCCATGCCCCAATCGCTCCACTCCAAAAGCAAGAATTGCAGGGGAAAGCCACTCCCTTATGAGGATTTCATTGTACGGGCGGGAGGAGAGGAGCTAGACCAGCTGCCAGGGGGAGGGGGGAGGACTAAGCTGGCATAGAAATTAACACAAGCCACTACTATGTGTTCAAATTTCAGTGAGGTTTTTTTTTAACGTTAAATTAAGTGCATCACACATTCAAATTTAAGATAACTCGTGTTAGTGTCAGAGGTGGATTTCCCTGCCCTGACATCCGTGATGTAACTCACGTTAATTTCACTTCTGAATGGGAAAAGGTACATGCACAAGTTACAAAATCTCACACAAAACAGAAATTAACAAGAGACTGTGTAACATGGGCAAGCAGCCCTAGACTGGCAAGTTACTCTACCTAAACCATAATGAAGATAATGTTTCAAAACTGCCTATATCATCACCTATCATTAAGCAAAAAAGCAATCCAAGATTTATGTGAGAGCATCACAAGAAGCAGGTGCCGAACCAAAACACACTAGTCTCACCATTACCCGATCACTTTCTACTGCATACTAGAGGTTGGAGTGGCGGACCTGGGACAGTTACAGCAACTCTACCATCACCGTTATTATGAGGCAGACTGGAGAGAAGTACAAGCTACCAAAGATGCTCAATCAGCTCTCTAGACAATCTCATCGTAATCCACATGTATGACTCATCTATATATTTTATCTTCTAGCAGCACTCCAAGGCCCCAGCAGGTTGTGAGGTTCTGGTGGGAGTATGGTTTGAACCGGAGTCTCAAAGGGTCAAGGCAGGCTCTTTGCCCACTCACCCACCACGACTACTGGGCATCCTCTGAGAGTTATAGAGTCCTATACTTCTCCATCTATGCTCTTTTCCCAATTGGCTGGGCCATATCTGTCTCTCCATTGGCTGTCCTGGTCTATATAAAGCAGCCACAGAAAACAGGAAGTGTCTGTTTTCACAAGCAAATACCAGCCTGTGGAAAGACACCCTTCCAGATTCCTAGCTCTCCTTTGCTCCAGCTCTCCTGTATCCCCACTTACCGGGCCCTCCAGCTTCCAGACACCCCTGGAGACACATTGCTGAACTTTGGCATGCCCTGAACAAGCCCAGACTAGGCTCTGACACAGGTGTTAAACAAAACACAAATGAAGAGATCATCTGTCTCTGCCCTGAGTCTCCCTGAATGTACATGAACACAGAAGCCCAAATTTTACTCAGCAGCTGAGAAAGTGTCCAAAGACCGTCCTAAGAGGGCAGAAAAGTTAACAAAATGACACAACCAGGAGTCGGTCAAACCTTTTGAACATGTCTGCTCAGTGAAGATGGTGAAATGTTAGAAGACAAAGAAAGCAAAATGTATCAATCTTTTTGGCCTCAGTCTTCACAGAAAAGGGAAACTGTATCAAGTTTGGCAACAGGCATATGAACAAAGGAGAAGGGTGGGGGTGGGGAGATTGCAGTTCAGAACAGATAAAAAGGTTGTCAGAGAATACCTACCTATTTTGAATGAATTCATGAATTCAGGGCTGGATGAATTACACGGTAGGATACTGAAAGAACTAGATGAAGTACTCTCAGAACGTCTGTCAATTATCTTTGAGAACTCTTGGAAAGCAGGCAAGGTGCCAAAAGACTGGCAACCAGCAAGCACTGCCTATATTTAAAAATGGAAAAAAGGAGGATCCATTAAATTACAGACCAGTCAGCCTGACTTCAATACTAGGAAAGATACTAGAACAATTGTAAAATAGTCAGTCTGTAAGCACTTTGATTACAATGCAGTAATATACTCATAGCCAGCATGGATTTGTCAGGAACAAGTCATGCCAAACTAATCTCATCTCCTTTGATAGAGTAACTACTTTAGAGAATTTTTGGGGGGGGGGCAGGGGGGTTGCTGTGGACATACTATATCTTGATTTCAGGAAAGCATTTGACAAAATTTCATGAGAGCCCCACTGACAAGCTCACAAAGGACGTTTTCAGACAAGACACTACTCACCCACTATACATGTTACAGGACACCCATAGGGCAACACTGCAGTCCTGGAACATGTATAGCGGGTGGGGGGGTGGAGAGTGTCTTGTCTGAAACCACCCAAAGTGAGGGCTGGAAGACATTACAATAAAGTGGACTCACAGCTGGTTGAGGAACTGTACTCCAAGAGTGATCATCAATGGCTCATCATCAAAGTGGAAGGAGGTATCAAATGGTTCCTGCAGGGCTCTGTAGTGGGTCCAGTGCTATTCAACATCTTTTATTAAGGACTTGAATTAAAGGGTGGAGGAAATACTTAACAAGTTTGCAGATGGCACAAAACTAGAAGGAGTAGCTAACGTCTTAGAAGTTAGAAATAGAAATTTTTTAAATCCTGATAATTTGGAAATCTGGGCTAAAATTAGTAAAATAAAATTCAACCAAGAAAAATGTAAAGTTCTCCATTTACAGAAGAAAAAACAAATGAAAAGATGTGGCATATCTGGCCTGACAGCAGCACGGGTGTAATAGAGCTAAGGATTGTGGGTGATCACGAAATGAACTTGAGTCAGCAATGTGATGTGGGCTGCAAAAAAGACTGTAATTTTAGGCTGCATTAACAGAAGCGTTATTTCCAAGTTAGCGAAAGTAATAATTCCACTCTATTCGGCACTGGCCAGGTCTCACCTGGAGAACTATGTCCTGATTTGAGGGTATCATTTTAAGAATGATATTGACAAATTGGAACAGGTTCAGAGGAGAGCATCAAAAACAATAAGAGGTCTGGAAAGCAAGTCTTATGAGGAACTGGGTATGTTTAGCCAAATGAAGGAGATTAAGGGAAGACATGATCATAATCTTCAAGTATCTAAAGGGCTAGTACCAAAAAGATGACAAGGATCTGTTCCACATTGCTACGAAGGGCAGGACTAGAAATAATGGGCACAAACTATAGGAAGGTAGATTTTGGTTAAAGAAAAACTTCCTAACAGTAAGAGCTGTGCGGCCATGGAACAGGCTGCCTAGGGAGGCTGTAGGTTCTCTCCATCATTGGAGGTTTTCAAAAAGAGATTGGGCAGCCACCTGTCGGGGATGTTGTAAATGTAGTCATCCTGAGGCAGAGCGGTGAGAGCGAGAGCATCTCTTCAGTAGATGACCCTTGAGGTCCCTTCCAGCTCTGAGATTTGATGAAATCATATAGCCTCTAGTGCCATTTTAAGCTAGAACTGATAAACATGGGTTAACCATCTGCCCAACGAGTGTTAGTGCTTTTGATAACACTTTGAAAACGTAACATGTAGAAGGGGTCTCAAAAGTCTCAGTAGCTTTGATTCTATAGCTGGATGGACTTAAACACTTAACTGGTAACCAATTTTGATCTTCAAATTTATTATTGATGGAACTCTTGAAGCCCAGAGATATGCCAAAATCAAGGGCAGTGGCTGCATTTTGCTCCAGGGCAATGTATATTCGAGGAAATATCTTAAATATAAACTGAATAAGGGGAGTGATAAGCTATTTATAATGAAATTAGACATGTTTGAGAGGTTTAACGTGTTTATGTTTAGGTTTAATTTATATTAAGGAATTTATGAGATTTGTATAACGGACTGTCCTGTTACTATATATGTTTTACATTTGTTTTGTTTTATCTTACTCTGTTATTTGTGACAACCCTTGGGTTAAACAATAAAGAATACATACATATCTGGGCTCAGCTTCAGTCTGCTCTGCCTCATCCAATCCACCACAGCCTCCAAACACTGGAAAAGTATCGAAACGGCAGGACCTGGGTCCATTGAAAAAGAGGTACAGCTGTGTGCGGTCAGCATATTGATGACAACACACCCCGAACCATCTCACGATCTCCCCCAGGGGCTGCATATACATATTAAATAACAGTGGAGGCAGAATGGAACCCTGCGGAACGCCACAGGTCAAGGCCTGGGGGCATGATGTTTCAGCTCCCAGCACCACCCGCTGGCTTCTGTCTGAGAGGAATGAGCGGAACCATCCAAGAACAGTCCTGTCCAGACCCTCCAGATCTCGCAGCCGTCTCAACAGCAGCCCATGGTCCATGGTATCAAAAGCGGCCAAGAGATCTAGCAGAACCAGAAGTGTCGACCGTCCTGCGTACATCTCCCGGTGGAGGTCGTCAGCCAAAGCCACCAACGCTGTCTCAGTACCATAGCCGGGGCGGAACCCTGATTGAAAAGGGTCAAGGAAACCAATGCTATCAAGATGCCGCTGGAGCTGCAGTGCCACCGCCCGTTCAATAACCTTCCCTAAAAAGGGAAGAGAACCTTCCCTAAAAAGGGAAGGGAAGGTTTATGCATATTTCAGGGCTGCACAAGGCACCAATACAGCCCTGCAACATGCATAAATAACTACCAAGGGTGGTTAAAGGGTGGTTAGTGTCATGTCTGTTTTCACCCTCTGAAAACTAGTACAAGCTCCGAGGGCTGCACAGAAGTTGGGAGTCGGGGTGCTTAAGTGGTGTATTCAAAAAAAGGAGGACCCAGATCACGGATCTGTCCTCTATCCTTGTGTGCATGCCCTCAATCTTTGCTCCCTTATCCTGAGCTCAGTTTTGCAGTGGTTGGAGGTGATAACTGGATCCAGGGGCCAGATCCAGGAACTGGAAGGAAGCCACATAAAAACGTGTCGCAGGTTGCATTTGGCCCCCAGGTCCAAAGTTCCCCACCCCTCATCTAGACAGCTGTTTGGTCCAGTTGTACCACCTCCATTCCTTGGCACACCAGACATCATGGGCTGCAAATGAGGCCAGCTTTGGGCTATTACCCTACCTTTATACTAGGCAGGAAACCTCCTCATGTGAAGCAAGATTCTGTCAGGGCTATTTCTGTCTCCTTCAGAGTCCTTTAACCGAGAAGAGCAAAATAGGAAGGAGCCATGGAGGTAGATTTTGGCGGCACGTTTGCAAGCACAGCTGATGATTTTAAAGCAGGGTTGGGGAATCTTTTCTCTCCCAGGGGCCAGTTTAAAAATTAGTATAAGCTCCGAGAGTCATGCAGAAGTTGGGGCAGGGGTACTTAAGGAAGACAACAGTCCAGATCATGGATGTGCCATGGGTCCATTCCCTGTCCTTGTGCACATGCCCTCATCTGTGCTCCCTTCTCCTGAGCTCACTCAAGCAGCAAGTAGCGCAGCCTTATACAGATTGGGGGAACAGAGACATTAGCACTCTCTACTCCAAACCGGTGCTACAGAGGGGTGTTGAAGAAGGCTAACTAATTTGGCAGTAATACACATAATTATAAAGCATACTATTCCACCAAAGAAAATTTTTAACAATAAAAATAATGTATAATTTTGTTCATAATCTGAAGGGAACAAAGAGTGGTCCCTTTTCAGTAAGGACTGTGCAAATCCCTGCTTTACATCATCAACCATCCTGGTATGAACACACAAACTTAAGCAAAGCAAGCCATGGCTGACTGCTCCGTTTCGTAACCTGGGTTGGACAGTGGAGGAAAAAATCAACACTGGTCAAATACAGGAGGACAAAGAAGGTCGGAAAATAAGCATTACTTTCTAGCTGTAGTTAATCAAATACCTGTAAATGAATGAGATGAGAATACTAGCATACTCTGTTGGAAGGACTAAGAAGTTTAGCTTACCTAGAGTTTCTGCTCTGTTCTCCACAGTTTCATTCACCTTTCTTGCAACTCTGGCAACAGCTTCACCCATTTTCTTCTGCTGGGCACGGCTTGGAGCTTGCATACCAGGGACACACTTCTACAGGAGATGTACTAACTGAGGAAATAAAAACAGCAAGTTTCCAGGGTACGAGCACTACATGTAAAAATAAGCACTTGCTAAGACAAGCAATTCCAGAACAGATTTTAAAAGGAGATAACGAGTAGTATTAATTCTAAAGTCCAGGAGAGCCTAAATTATAATGCTGAAGACAATGCTAACCAGATCTTCATTAGCTATATAGAAAAAGAAGCTGTAATTCACATAATAGCACTTATGGATGACCCTTCCACCTTCCCCCAAAACCACCCAGCCTGCAATTTACATACAGAGCAGATGTCTATTTAAATTAAAGAGGCAGGTGCATTTTGAAGTGTAGAAACTGGTGAATGGAACTGTGTGGTGTGCAGGTGCACCATTATAGCAATGCTATTAGCATTTACTATAGAAGCTACAGCTATTAATCAGAGAGGGTTATATTCCTAACAAGACTTGCAGTCACTCCCTCTCTCTTCCACCTTGTAACGAATGATCAATCTAAAATAGACCTAATTCTCCATTGTCTTGCATCTTGAGCAGTCTTTTGCATCCATGCAAAAGAAGTGTGTAATGCTACTTAAAATAGTCATAATTTGTATACCCTCTGCCCAGATGTAAAAAATTCCACAAGGTGCAGGATAATGGAGAATCTGGGCCCATCTGTTCTAACCAATGTCTCTCCCTCAGCTCAGTCAAAAGGTCTGTGTTTTCAGGTCTTCTATATACATCATAAAGAAGCAAACAAAAGGTGACTTTTCTATAATAATAATAATTTTTTTAAAAGTCTTCTGCATGTGCTTAATTTTACTACCACAAGTAGCCCCAAACTGTAATAAAGTTATCCATGTGTATAAGTTCTTGCAACACAGGGGTCAGAAAGAGCACAAGCCCATTCTCCTCCCCGCCCGCCGCCCCCCCCCCCAACTGCAGGTCACATTTAATGAGGGGGTGGAGTGGTTGGTTTTTTTGGGGTTTTTTTTAAAAAGGTATTTTAATCACACTCAAAAATGGCTTTGAGGAAGTTTACCAAGCTTTACACACAAACAAACAACACACCTTGGGCTAAGCACAAGCAGAAAATTGATTTTTTAAATGAAATCAAAAGCAGAAGTTGATTAAAAATATATTCAAAAATAACTCTAGCCTGATACTACAGAGATTTAAATGATTTGTGAATTCAAATGCACGTGAAGATTTGAGCTGTTCAAGAAAACAGAGAACTCCTAACTGTAAATGTTCTGTCAGACTCACAAGCAATCATACAACCCTGCCTTCTTCAGCAAATATAGATTCCTAGGACTAGATTATCCCTGATGAACAGATGAGGGAGGAAATGGCATTGAGCATTCATTATTTTAAGGGCAAGTCCCTTATTTCAGAATATCCCATCTCCACAGAAAAAAAAGAATGCTCCTTATTTCAGAACACCATAGCTCCAAAGTGGCCCACATTTTTATCATTATGCTCGGGCAGCCCTAAAGAAGACAGGGAAACAACCATGAAATGATTTGCTTGTTCTGAGAAAAGTTATTTGTGGATTACATTATCAGGTCCACTTTGGTTATTATTTCAATGAGCCTTCCTGATTTCTTACAGGTTATAGCAGTGATCCCTGAACCGTGGCATCAAAAGCAGCATGTTGTTTGCAATGCCCTTTCACACTGCTTGAAAAACATAGTATACAAATGCAATACTGGGAGTAAGGGTGGGAGGGAAGAGTGGAAAGCAGCACTGAGCAGGTAACAGAAGTTAGTTACACACGTTGACAGAAGACCAAAAACAGAGCAATCCTTACTCCATTCAAGTCATAGGCTCAGTCTCCATTAAATTTAATGGACAAGGACTGTACCCACACAATATATAAGCAAACATGGAAAAATAAAAAAAAGTTTTAAAAAAATATATAATGCAATTTTACCCCTATGTATATCCAAAAGAGAAACCTTTCCGCTCTCCAGCACGTACACAGAAGTCCTTTTTACACGAGATGCACCCATTCACACACTGCGTAGGCATGAGTAAGTGCCACCCATATGATACTGCTGCAGCGGGTGGGTGGGTGGGTGTGTGCGCTCCCGCGAAACATGCACGCCCACCCACCTCCATCCATCGCCTACGCACAGAGCAATTGAACTAAATGGCGGTGGGGATCAGCGTGCACCTGTGTACAATGCCCCCCAGAACCGCCCATGCTGCCCCGCGCAGACCCATCCCCCCCACAGCCACGGCCCATTTGAAAAGGGCAAGAGATTTAGGTTTTCAGCAAGCTGGACTTCCAGATAACAGAGTTTCCCTAAAGCATTTTCATCAAAAGGAGATGCTCCTTGCGTAATATACTAATCTATAGTAACTCTTTAGGAAGGCTCACTCATCTTATTTTCTGTAAAGCACCAGGTACATCGCTGGCGCTATGTAAATATTTATAATACATAATAAATAAAATAATAATAATAATAATAATAATGGAACGAGTCACATCTGAATGCCTTTCCTTTCATCAGCTTATGAAGGAATGCACCCTGGGGGTCCTCCCAATGATCCCCATCTAGGGCAGTTGTAGAATTAGCCCCATTACAGTGATGGGCAGACAGTGATGTTCAGTGATGGGCTGGCTTCTTCACTTTGAGAGACCACAATTCTGCATTCTGTTACGAAATGGGATGATCTGCCTGTACTTCTGTTTCCTTCTGTTGACACAGATTACTAGGCAGAGCACCAGGAAGGGAAACTACAAGAGTTTTGTCATAAAAGAAATAAGAGAAAGGGAACCAAAGGGGGAACAAAGCAGTAAAATAAGCTATCAAGAAAGCAGCAAGCTGGCAACTTATGGTCCAATCCTGCATACACTTGCATACTAAAAGGAAACATAAAGGACATGTTAGCTCAAAAACAGGACTGTGGTGGTAAGTGTAAGATCAGTGCTTCAGTCTGTAGCTGGAGTGCAGTCAATCCAGTCTAACACTCAAGTCTTTTGCCATGCCTTCTTTTAATGCTTTTGATATCATCCCTAAGGTGGTAACCAGCCAACCTATATTTAGCTGACTGGGTAGCCAAATTAAAATGTTAGACAGTAGCAGAAACCCAAGACTGTTGAAGGAAGATACCTTTCCAATTCAACCCTAACCTGGGCCAATGTTCCCTGCCCAACCCAGCTGATAGTACCCAGGCCCATAGCTAAAGGAAGGGCACGGGGAGCACTGTCCCCTCCCCCATACATTTGTTTGCCCCTCCCTGTAGAAATCGGAGGTGGTCCAGGTTTTCCCCCTCTCTAGTCTAAAGAAACTGCAGCCCTGTCATGCAGACTGTGCCAAACATCTGAAAATAGGGTCCTGTGATCCCATGATACTTGATACAAATACTACATATCTGTGTTGCTGTCTGGGGTCACAGAACGATAGTAAATGTCATGGTGGGTTATGCAGGCAAAAAGCTTGAGAAGCACTGTGTTAACACCCATTTGCCAATAGTTTCCTCAGCAAATCAGGCTGAGTGAGGGGCTACTCCGGTTTAGACGCATGCAAGAGTCCCCTCCCATACAGCTAGGCAGAGATTCCCCTACCACCAGGAAAGGGGGCAAGGACTGCTGGGAGTCATGTTTAATAGCCCCCACCTCCCAGCGTCTAGCTCCGAGTCACACAGGGCAAACCAGCGCGGGCTGTTCCCTCCCACCAATCCCGGATGCTGCCTAGCTTGGTAGGCACAGGCAGCCCCTTTGCAGCCGAGCCCAGCCCAGCCCGAGAGGCAGCCTGTGCGCGCCTGCCTACTTCCTGTTTTCCCCATGGAAGCCCCGGGCCACTAAAGAGCTGGGCACGTTGTTCCAGGCCGTCGCCGCTGCCACGCGTGGGAGCTCCCGCGCGCCCTCTCTTCTGTCCCTGAGGGGGTGGGAAGAGAAAGAAGGTGCTTGTCTCTTACCCAGAGGGGCCAGAGCTGCACACACCGCTGTGCTCAACCTGCTGCAATCCCGGCTCTGCCTCCCCCGGCCACTGTGAAGGGCAGCAGCAGCTGCTGCCCCGCGGCCGCCCACCGTGGAGAACCTGGCGGCAAACAGCAACCCACCGGGCGCCCGCCAGTGGAGAAGCAACCGCCAGGGGGCCGGCTGCGCGCTCTTCTGGCAGCAGCCACTTTCCCTTTGAGCGGACGCATGAATGGAACTCGCTTCGCCCTCGGGAGAGCAGCGTTTCCTTTACTCCGCTGCTTTCCTCTTGGAGGAGAGGAGCAGACCCATTCCTCCACTACATACCGGCTAAAAAACAGGAGGTGACCGATAGAGGGGCCTCAACACCTCTGGGGCGTGAGGGCAGCCCCCTCCATTCCAAACACACGCCCCATGACCAGGTGGGACCGTTGCCTGGGCTGCACCTCAAAATGTTTTTACATTCCTGGGAACAACAGAATGTCCTTGCATGTTCCAGAGACTCCTGGTTGACAAAAACTGAAGCTGCAGGATACCATAGCTACCAGAGGCAACATTATTGTGCTGCAAGGGCATGGGGAATTTTGACCTTGCAATAGTCAGTCAAGGTCAATGTTATTAGGGGGTGAAGGTTAAGGCTTGTCTTCATCATAGGCACAAATCCCACCATACCATCTAACAGTTCCTATTTCAGAGGAACAGTTCCTCTGGGTGCTGAATCCCACTCTCAGGGGTCGAAGTCCCTCTTTCAGGACAAGGAAACCAGAAGACCAGTATTTCCTGATTGTCTTCTAGGAAAAGCACTTGGAATGACTGAGATTATGGGAATGACAAAAAACAACCAAGGGGAATGATAAACAGAAGAGCTCTTGTCTCTCTTTATGCACCTGGAATGTTGGGAGGTGTGTGCATATGCATAATTATGTGAGCGGTGACGGGCTTATTCACTGAGGGGCACGGCTTGTCCCTCATGGGAGGTATGCCCCACTATTACAGCCAGCAGGAGCTTTGCTGTTGACTTCCATGAGTAGAGGATTGTACCTCAATGTTGGTTATTTCAAATCAAGGTAAGAACCACACTTTTCTCATAAACTGGACCATGCACACTCTAGGAGAAAGGTGAATTCCCTTGTACCCTCTAGGTATCTGGCGCTGCAATCCTAGTGTAGATACGGTTAATTTTAAACTAGAACTAGCTGTGTGAGGTTAAACCCATTTGGCCAGGTTTTCACTAGGAGAAAGGAACTCTTTGTTTTTTAGTTCACTCCATCTAGATAGTCTACTCTTAGATCAAATTATCTAAAGCAAAAAACCTAAAGATTTCAAAAAATGTTAAAGGCACAACCGTTTCCAACACAAAAAAACTTTCCTTTTCAAAACCATTTCACAAAATATAATTTTTCCCTAGCAAACTCCAAAAAACATGAAAATTAAATTACAATTAAAAAAACATTTAGCAACATACATAACAAAAATTAAACACCAAGAAGCATGGAAAAATTATTTCCAGATTTATTATCTATATTCCATCATTTACCATCAATTTTTAGGGAAGATATGTACTTGATTTATTACCATACATACTTACTCTTCCTACTTTTATTTTATTTATTTTACAAATTTTT
>QEPC01011419.1:470895-488929 GCA_003113815.1 Sphenodon punctatus
AGGAGGCGATCCCTGGGTGGGGAGGGTGATCCCTGGGGTGGGGTGTGTGTTAAACCACCCCCCACCCCAGGGATCAGTACAGTACCGGTACACTTACCTGCTGGCTGCTGGTGCTGGCTCTGGGTCACCGGCGGCAGCCCGGAGCCCGCACTAGTGGGACTTAGGGGAAATTTTTGTTGTTGTTTAAATCCAGGCTGGGCAGGGTGGGTGGGGGGTGTCCCCCCTTCCACCCGCGCAGCCTGGACTCAGGGAGGGAAAGTTTTTGTGGGGGGTTTTTTTACATTGCGGCCATTCATTTGAATGGCCGCAATGTAAAAAATCCGGTATGGGGGGAATCCGGTAAATGGGCCGGATTACCGGGTTAATCTGATACTGCCGGTACACCAAAATACCGACAGTATCGGATACCGGATGATCCGGTAGTCCCACCCCTACTGCTTACATGGCATGCAAGTTAAGGCAGGAGTCTTAACTTACAATTTCCATGCTTTTTGGAGCATGGCTGAATTTATAAGAGCCTTACCTCCTCTCCTAAACAGAGGGGTTTTTTATTTAAGAATTTCCCTGCTTTTTAAAAGGGGGTTGCACTAAATTTCCCCTGCTGCTGCAATACCAAGCTGAATTTGATTGACAACCAAGCAGCAAGCCGGTGAGTTTCCCTTTCAGCCCAAACTTTGCTCTCAAAATAAAAAAATCCTTCTAGTGAAACCAGCAACCTCATCAATTGCACAAGCAGGTGGAAGACGGGCTGGAGGAGGATATTGCTTTGCAGATCCCACCTCACCAGAGTGTTTCCCTTGCAGCTCCGAGCTTTCTATCCGACTCATGTACAATTCCTCAATGCCTATAACTACATACAGTCTCTCTCCTGATTCCATCCCTTTTCCCAGTGAGTTTCCCTTTCAGCCCCAGCTTAGGCAGTTTCACCATGGGGAGGGGGAAGAGGTAGAAAGGGAGATTGCTTCAAATACCCCTCTTTTGAAGACTTTCACTTGCAGCTCTGAGCTTTGTCACTTTCACCAGAGGGTTTGGTTTGAAACTGGGAGCAGTAGTCTTGTCAGTTTCACCAGCTGGGGAATTTACTTGACAATCAAAGCAGGTACCCAGTGAGTTTTACTTTCAGCCCTAGCTGTGTCACTTTCACCACTGGATTTTTTTTCCAACTGGGAGCAACCTTCTCAACTGCACAGAAAGGTGGGAGAAAGAGAGGAGATTGCTCATCGGAGTGTTTCCCTTGCAGCCCTAATCTTTGTCAGTTACATGCCTAAAAGAATTCTGTCCAACTCGTAAAATTCCTCAATGCACCTTACTCCATACAGTCTCTCTCTTGATTCTATTCCTTCACCAGGAGGGGGGCGGTAAGTGAGGAAGCCACAGAGAGGAAATGGAAAGACAGTGAGGGGGCTGGGTCCTTGCATCTCTCACTCCTCCTAGCTCTCTGTCATTTCAGCTGCTCCTGGTGTGTTATTCCACCCAAACCTCCATCATTCCAGCTGCTCCTGGTTGCCTCTTACGTCTCATTCCACCCAACTCCCCGTCATTTCAGCTGCTCCCAGTGTCCTCATATCATCATTCCATCTAGTCTCCTATCTTTCCAGTCACTTTTGATGTCCTTGTATCCATCATTCCACCCAACTCCCTGTCTCGCTCCCTCTGGCCTTTTACGTGTCATTCCACCCAGCTCCCCATCATTTCTGCCACTGGAGACCTCCTACCCATCATTCCACCCTGCTCCCCAATTTCAGTCACTCCCAGTGGCCTCCTACCCGTTGTTCCACCCGGCCCCTCTTCACTTCAGCGGCTCACCATGTCCTTGTACCCATCATTCCATGCAGCCTCCCATCATTCCAGCTGCTCCCGGTGTCCTTGTACCTGTCATTCCAGCCATTCCTGAAGACGTCCAATCTATCGTTCCAACCAGTGTCCCATCATTCCATCTACTCCTGGTGTCCTTGTACCCATCATTCCATCTAGCTCCCCATAATTTCAGCCGCTAATGGAGATCTCCTACCCATTATTCCACCTAGCCTCTCTCTCTTAAGCCACTCCCAGTGTCACCCTAGCCATCATTCCACCCAGCCCTGTGTCATTCGAGCCAGTCCCAATGGTCTCATATCCATCGTTCAATCCAGCCCTTCCCACACCCCATAACTGTAGATGCTCCAAATGGCCTCCTACCTGATATTCCACCCAGCTCCCCTCTCCATCTTTCCATTTCCTCTACGTGGCTTCCTCACTTTACCCCCTTTCCTAGCTTTGTTAGTCCTCCCCTTTCTTTGGCATTTCAGATCCTTCCCCAAATCCCATTGTTTCAGTTAAGCTTCTGCCATTGTATTGGTTTGCTGCCCATTAAGGGCTACTGGCATTCCCAAAGCCCTATTGCTTCCAATGGGTATTCCTGTTGTCTCTATTGTTTCCAGTCAGCATTACTTGTGCCTTGCCAGTACACCTGCTTGCTTGACATCCATACAAGAATAGGATGTAATAAACTCCCCATGCGTCTGTACAACAATAGGGTGCAATAAATGGCTGCATTAAATGCTGTACAGCTGCCTGCAATAAATGCCTCTCGGGTCCATACAGCAGTAGCACTCACAAAAGCTTATCTCCTTACCGTCAGTAGAAACATCAGAACTTCAGAAATATACAACAGACTAAAAACATGAAATCTATTCAGACCACACTTGGATTTTCATGCACAGCTAGATTTTTTAAATACTGCTCTGTCTCCCATCTGCCAAAAAAAAAAAAAAAATGTCCTACGAGAAAAAATATACTTCTGCCTCCAAAATACAAACATCTGTAACTTTCTTGTTTTTCATCCACTTTGCCTGAAATTTAGATGCATTCTGCCCCTCACAAAAGATATCCTTCCTACCAAATTTCACAATGGTAGGATAAATCCTTCCAATTGTATAATGAATAGAATGTTTGTGATTTTAATACAGTGATGAAGCCGCCTTAACTGTTGAGCTGTGGGAAAGTAACCCCGAGCGGTGGGAAGTTAGCAGGGCAGCACTTTCAACACTGTCCTGTTTTAGGAGAGATATGGACTGGAGGCTTAGGGTGCGTATAGAAATCTGTTTACTTACAGATTCACAAGTTGAGGAGAAGTGGATGGGAAACAGCTAACAGCTCCTGCATGTGCTCCTTCAGGCCGACACCACTTGATCCCCAAAGTCCAGCATTTTATGTGTCCTCTCAAAGGCCTTCTGCCTTTTTCCCCAGGTTTCCAGCTCGCCTTTTGACAGCCTCAGACTGTCCCCTCTCTGCTGTTCTCCACCCCCACTCCTATTGTGGGTGAAAAAAGACATGCACCTTAACTCAGCTTTAAAATTTCATATGCATGTTGCAAGGCTGCATATGGCACCAATACAGCCCTGCAACATGCATAACAAACGTTAAACGTAGTGTTAAAGCATAGCTACATGTATGTCTGTTTTCACCCTGTGCTGCGGATATTCTTACTACAATGGAGTTGATAGTTTCAACCAGGTGACACATTCTATTAAGCATGTGATGCATAAATCCTCCATTTTCCAGGGGAATTAACAATACTATTGCTTGTTACTGTGCCTGATTTAAATAAACTGCACAGCTCTCATTGATTTTAATGGAATGGGATCAAGGCCCTAGCGTAGACACGTTGAACTTGAGATAACTAGGGAGAGGTCAACACTGTACTCACCACATTTACACATTAGCTAACTTGAGTTCAACTTGACTTGGCCCTCAAGCCTCGAACAGGGGAAGCCGTAGAAGGGAAATGTCCCATCTCCCAAGTTTGGGACATGAGGCAGCCCTCTCCTGATTTTTGATCCTCTGCAGCAGCAACTGCCCCCCTTGCACTGTTTTAGGTCACAGCATAAAGCCATTTACTTCAGAGAAGTGCCAGCCTTAGGCTGTCCAACCTGGGAGTTGAATTCAAGTTAGCCATTTCCATCTAAAGAACACAGCCTTCTAGACGTGGGCAGTAACAAAACCAGTGAGAGAAAGACAGTCTCAGGGTGTTTTTAGACAAGACACAACCACGCAAGTCCACCCATCAACCACCAGCACCATAAGGGCACCATTCATTTCAGTCTACTTTAATCACTGGAGCCACAATATTTGTTCTCCCTTCCAGGGAAGGTGGAGGAAGATTAAAATATTTAAGCATTTAGAGTTTGTTCTTATGCTCATTGAAATCAATGGCAAGTGCATTGACTTCTGAGCCCTAAATCAGGGTCTTACTATGTGGTATAAACAATATAATCACCAGCAGTCAGCATCCTCGCCCTTTTTTCTCCCCAGAGGTGAGGTGGGTGTTTTGATTTTCTATCAGGACATTGGCATAATGTTTTCCTAATGTTCATTTCAGGTTTTGACTAGTAGGTTTGGCCCTCTGCACAGGAATGCATAGAGGGAGTGCAAGGCAGAGCAGAAACAGAGCAGGTGGCATCAGCAGTGCTCTGGAACATCCCAGATCACCGCTAGCAAGTGGGCTGCCCAAATCCGTGGCACCGGTTGGAGGCAGAGCTGCGGTCTAGACGGCATAAACACAGGACTGCAGCTTGGCTTGGCGGACAGCCGCTGTAGCTCTGCTCCTGGCCAGAGGTTGTCCTGGGCAATGTAGGCTGGCCAGATACGCAACTTATTTAGAGGACACATTATAAATACAGGTCTCAGGGCTGCACTGGAGCTAATGCAGCCCTGCAACCTATATTTCTCATAAGTGTCCTTTAAAATTTGCGTATTTGGCGGCCACCCTAGAGCTGCGGAAGGCAGCCTAGAGTGTGGCCGATTCACCCACAGCTCTATGGTGTGTGGGAGGGGTGCTGCATGGGTGGACTGCAAGCCGCAGCAGCTGCCAGGTTTGTATAAACCCAGCGCAGGAGGAGCTGCATGCGGGGGTGGCCACTGCCGGGCCCTACTAAAGACACCCAAAGTAAGAACTACCATACTGAGCTAGACCAATGGTCCATCTAGCTCAATATCCTGATGCCTAAAATAGCCACTACCAGATGCTTCAGAGGAAGCCACAAGCACTTTCATAATGAGCTGTTCCCTATTGCCCCTTCCCAGTTTCTAGCAGCCAGAGGCTTAGTGGCACTGTGGAAGCCAGGAGGGCTGGAGAGAGGAGCCGCCAGCCGGAAGAGAGGACGGGACGTGGAGCGGCGACTGGGACCCCGCCCCTTGCACCGCGGATGCCGTGGTCCTCAGCTGGAGCGGAGAGGCGGGGCCGAAGGAAAGAGGAGGCGGAGCCAGCGACGAGGGTAAAAGGAGGCAGCGGGAGGAAGGCCGGGCGCGCTCTCACCGGCGGGATATCCGCCCCACGTGGCCAGGCACCAGAAACGATCCCAGAAGCACACCCGCTGATCTCAGCCCGCCACCATACCTTCCGCAATCGGCCGCACCTGTACCAGGAGCTGCATCCGGGCCCGGCAACAGGGAAGTGACTGGGGACTAAGGGGAACTCGGGGAGGGAGGCGGGGTAGGCATTGCTGTAGACCCCGGACCCCGTGAAGCAACGTGGGTCCGGGCACTAAGACCCCAAAGGGGGCGTGGGGAGTCGGGGGAGGAACCGGGTAGGCTCGGGCCGAAGCCCGCGGATAAGGGGCCAGGCTTGGAGGGGGTGCCACTTCCCCCCCTTCAAAGGCCCCTGCCGGAGAGCAAAAGGGGGCCAACACCCCGGGGAACCCCCTCGGGGCTCTCCCCGGGGCACAAGCCTAGGGTACAGGGGACAACTGGCATAGTCGGCAGGGCTGGCCTGGAGGGGCAAACAATGGGCTCCATGGAGGACCGCACCCGCCCCACCCCTCTGGCGGGGGAGGGGCTTCTCCAGTGGGTAGTAGAGACCCACCAGGTACAAATGGAGAGGCAGCAGGGCTTCTTCCAGCAGTTATCCGCGGAAGTTGCCAATGCCCAGGTGACCTCCCAGACGCGACTAACTGAACAGTTAACGGCCCTCATGGCCCCCGCACTAACGGCCATGACGGAGAGTGTAGCCAACGCTAGGAACCCCCCCGCTCCCCCGCTCTGGCTCTCGAAAATGACCGCCACGGACGATCCCGAGGCATTTATTAATGTCTTCGAAAGGATCGCAGTGGCGGCCAAATGGCCAGTGGAACAATGGGCCCTCTTCCTGGCCCCAGTGTTGTCAGGGACGGCCCAAGCTATTTATGACCGGATGGACCCGGTGGAAGCGGCAGACTTCCACAAGGTCAAGTTGGCCATATTAAGGGGTTTGGACATCTCCGAAGAAACCTACCGTAAGCGTTTCAGGGAGGAGAGGTATACCGCCTCCTCCAGCGCTCGCAGTACGGCGCAACAGCTGCGGATGCACGCCACCCGGTGGCTGAGACCCCAGGCACAAACCTCAACGGAAATATTGGAGCTAATTATGGTGGAGCAGTTTATCCAAATTTTACCTCCGGGGGGTAGGGCCTGGGTGTCTCGTCACTGCCCGACAACCCTAGAGGACGCCACCACCTTAATGGAAAATTACGAAATTTTCGAGGCGGCCCAAGGAACACAGGAGGTGGGGAAAAGGGGAAAAGGGACTCCATGGGGCCACCTAGGGAAAGAAGGAGGTCCCTACAACTCCAGAGGTAGGGAAGCCCGGCGAGAGGGCCCTAAGGGGCCGGAGGGCAGAAACCCCGAGGGCCCGGGAAGGCTACTGCCCCCACGGGGAAATGGGGGGGACCCTAGAGCTAGGGTATTCCCGGGAGGTACCGGGAGTGCAGGGGGGTCACCCGACCTCCGACTCTGCTTCCAGTGCGGGAAGCCGGGACACATCCGGAGAGACTGCCCCATGATGGACTGCACCTACGCAGAAGGTTGGCTCGGGGTGGGCTTAGAGCAGGAAAACCCGGACCATCTGGTCTCCGCTTGGATAGGGGGGCGAGAATATAAGGCCCTATTAGATACAGGGTGCACCCACACCTTGGTGCGGGCAGGCATACAGGGCCTGACCCGGGCGGGACATCCCTACATCGAGCTTAGGTGTGTCCATGGGGACATAAAACCCTACCCCACTTGCATGGTACATCTATGGGTAGAGGGTAAAGGGTTACCTAAAAGGGTGGGGGTCGTCCAGGGATTAGCATACGCAGTAGTGGTAGGCCGAGACTGGCTGCACTGGGAGGAGCTGCTGAAGCGCCCAGAGGGGTATGTTGGGGAAGAAGAGGACCCTTTTACGCCAGTCGCAGAAGCAAGACCCCAACAGGAAAGGTCTCCATCAACGCCTGGGGAACCCCTATGGCTGGTAAGCCCGGAGGAGATCATTAGGACCCAGAGGGAAGACCCTGTACTACAGAGGGCCTATGAACAGGTGGAGGTGATTAATGGGATAGAAAGGGCAAAAGGGGGTCGGCTCCGCTACCCCCATTTTGAACTAATACAAGAACGGTTGTATAGGGTGACTCAGGAGGAAAGTATGGGTGATGAGGTCTACCAGCTGGTTGTACCCCAGCCCGCGAGGCGGGGTATCCTCCGGCTTGCTCATGAGAGTCCTTGTGGGGGACATTTGGGGGCCGATAAGACCCTGGCCCGGATCATTGCCCGGTTCTACTGGCCCGGCATACGAGAAGAGGTACGGCGGTTTTGCACCTCGTGCCCAGAGTGCCAGGTCACCTCCAAGCGGAAGGTGGCCCCTGCCCCCTTAGTTCCTCTACCCATAATAGGGATCCCCTTTGAGAGGATAGGGATGGATATAGTGGGGCCCCTGGAACCCTCCTCGGAAGGACATAAGTATATTATGGTGGTGGTTGACTACGCCACCCGATACCCCGAGGCTATAGCCCTCCACTCTATAAAGGCTCCGGTGGTGGCGAGGGAGTTGCTAACCATATTCTCAAGGGTTGGATTCCCCCAGGCCTTGATTACAGACCAAGGGACGAATTTCACGGGCCATCTGATGAAACAATTGTGCAAGCTGTTGAAGGTAAAACACCTGAAAACCTCCGTTTACCACCCGCAGACCGACGGGTTGGTAGAGCGCTTCAACCAGACCCTGAAGGGGATGTTAAGGCGCTTCGTAAGAGAGGAACCCCGGGCCTGGGCCACCTTGTTGCCAGCCCTCCTGTTCGCCTATCGGGAGGTTCCACAGAGTTCTTTAGGCTTTTCACCCTTTGAACTGGTGTATGGGAGACAACCTCGGGGTTTGCTAGACATGGTCAAGGAGGCCTGGGAAACACCTGGGAGGGAACCGGTGAACCAAATCCAGTATATCACGCAACTGCGCGAAAGGTTGACCCGAGTGGCCACCTTCGCGCAGGAGCATTTGAAAACGGCCCAACAGCGGCAGAAACAAGGGTATGACCGAAAAGCTAAGCTCCGACACTTACAACCAGGGCAAAGGGTACTGGTGTTATTGCCTACCTGCGAGTCAAAGCTTTTGGCCACCTGGCAGGGCCCTTATGAGGTAGAAGCTAAGGTGGGGGATGTTAATTATGTAGTCCGGCAGCCCGGGAGGCGGCCAGAACGCCAAACATATCATATCAATCTCCTAAAAGAATGGCAAGAAAGAGAAGAGCAGGGAACCCAGGAGGTTGCCTCTTTGGGGGAAGGGCCAGAGGAACCAGGTCGGGAAGACTTAGGACCCGGGAAGGGCGTCCATATCGGGGGTACTCTGACAATAAGGCAGAGGGCCCAGGTGGACAGCCTAATAAACACCTACAGGGAGGTGTTCACTGACAAGCCCCGATACACACCCCTAATCCGACATGAAATTCAGACAGAAGCCGGGAGAGTGGTCAGAGAGCCGCCCCGGCGGACGTCCCCCCACAAGTGGCGTATAGTGGAGAAAGAGGTTAAGGACATGTTGGCTTTAGGCGTAATAGAGGAATCTTACTCCCCTTGGAGGAGCCAACCCGTGTTGGTGGGCAAGCCGGATGGGACCACCCGGTTTTGTATAGATTTCCGGAAGGTTAACGCGATCTCACGGTTCGATGCCTACCCTATGCCCAGGGTGGACACCTTGATAGAAACCATAGGGAGGGCCACCTATTTGTCCACCCTGGACCTTACCAAGGGGTATTGGCAGATCCCCCTCTCAGAAGAGGCCAGGGAGAAGACAGCCTTTGCAACCCATTTAGGCCTATTCCAATTTGTAAGGATGCCCTTTGGGTTGCACGGGGCCGCGGCTACCTTTCAGAGGTTGATGGACCGGGTATTGCGGGGACACGAGGGGTATGCCGCCGCCTATATCGACGATATCGTGATATTTAGCCAATCCTGGGAGGAGCACCTCGGCCATTTGGGGGCCATAGCACAGGCATTGAAGAGGGCAGGGCTGACAGCTAACCCAAAAAAATGTAAAGTGGGCCTGCGGGAGGTGCAATATCTAGGCTACATGGTAGGGAAGGGGCAAGTCCGCCCAGTGTGGGAAAAGATATGCGCCCTGCGAGACTGGGGGTTACCTGCCACCAAGGTCCAGGTCCAGCAGTTCCTGGGCCTGGCGGGATATTATAGGAAGCATGTACCCCACTTCGCGACCCTAGCCACTCCCCTGACTGAACTGACGAGGAAAACACAACCCCAGGTGGTGCGCTGGACGGAAGACGGGAAGAGGGCCTTCGTTACGCTAAAGCAGCGGCTATGCAGAGCCCCTGTCCTGTATAGTCCGGACTTTACGTTACCCTTCGTCCTGTAGACGGACGCTTCCAACGTGGGGTTGGGGGTTGTCCTCTCGCAGGTGGTGAAGGACAAAGAGCATCCCGTGGCTTATATTAGCCGAAAGTTGGACTTACAAGAAAGGGCATACGCAACCATCGAAAAGGAGGCAGAAATTGTGATCCAACCTGAGGACCTGACCCATAGTTTTGAAAACTTGGCGCTATCCTATCTCACTCATCTCCTTTCTAAGGTGAAGAGACCTAAACTTCTTAGGGTATTCGTAAACAAACAAGGCAATGAGGGAGGGGTCCATGGCCACCAAGTGTCACAGTCACGGAGCACCCACCCAGGTGGAATGCGTGGGAAGCAAGTCAAACAGGAAGCTCCCAGGGTGGCCCTCCTGCCATGGACCATGGGGGGAGGGGCAAGCATGCCAGGCTGGCCTTTGGAAGTGATAAGTCCCCGGTATGAGCACTGGGAAACCCAGGCTCCCCAGCACTCCTGACCAGTTCTTGTGATTTGCAAAGGCCGCTTCCCCTGCCCACAATGCCTATGAGAGGCGGCTCTGTTCACTGGTGTGGCTGGCTGCCACTGTTCATATGGGCAGGGGCTCTGTGGCCATCCGTTACCACACAGCTATTTGGCTTGCCCCACCCGGAGCGCTCAGATTTCCCAGCAGTGCTCCGTGCATGGCCATGAGTAAAGTGCTCCACGGCTCACAAGAGTGCGCTTCTGGCCGCTCCACCTTTAGATGAGTGGCAGGCTCTGTGGCTCCTGGGTGGTCATGCGGGGTAGCATCTCATCTAAAAACATCCTTTGTCTCTCCTTGTATGGAAGCCATTCAACACCCCTGATTGTTTTTGTTGCCCTTCCTTCTATTTTTTCTACTTATGCTATAATATCCTTCTTGAGATGGGGTGACCAGAACTGTATATTATATTCAATGGGTAAAGAGCACATATAGGACATACCAGTACAGTGAAGTAGTGGGGAGGAGAAGCGGGGGGAAGCATCTACAATTAAAACAACTGAAGAAAATACATGCCATTATCTATTCTACAGAGGGGGAAAAGTGCAAAGTCAGAATTGGTCTACCAAAAGCAACACAGTAGGACGAAATGTGTTACAATTTTAACAACATACTCAATAAATATAACTATGTTATTTATTTAAATTGCAAGGGTGTGCAGCGTACTTATTTTTCACCTTGGGCTTGTTGTGTCAAGTTATTTTCTTCAAGCTCCGCTGCCAGTGCATTTTTGTTTTGTTTTTAAAGCTAGCAATCCCTGAAAAAAAAATCCTTAAAATATTCACTTAGCAAATGACAAAATAAATCTACACACACATACATGTATTCCCATCACATTCACTCAGTTGAAAAAAATCAGTAAATAAATTGGTTTGGTAGCTGAACAGTCACACTGTTGGCATTAAGGGAGTGCAGAGAAACAGTGAAAAAGCAAACAAAGAAGAGTTATTGAAAAGAGATGCACGAAGCAAGAAGAAAAACAAAAGCCAGAAGGAAGAGGATGAGAAATACCAGAAGTGGGTCTCTTCCCCTAAAGGAAGTGATTTCAGCCTGTGATTCAGCCCCATGCCCCCCAACTTCAAATGTATCGTTAAGAGTTTGATTGTGCATTCTTTGCATATTCAAAACTCCAATAATATCCACTGGAACTCTCTTATCAACGGAGGTTTTGAGGTTCTGATTAACGGAGCTGCTCACAGGCTGCAGTCCCAAGTAAGTGGCTTCAGGAATACAGCCACAGGAAGTTTTTGCAGGATCAGGCATGGGCCTGTAAATAGAAGGTTCGATTATTAAAACTGCTATGCATGAGAATTCACCAAATTAAACTTCAGCAAAATCTTGATAGGCTGGAAAACTGGGCTGGAAATTAAAAAGAAAATGAAATTCAACCAAGATAAATGTAATTTACAAGTTCTGGATTTAAGGAAGAAAAACCAAATACACAAGTATAAAATAGGGGATGGATTCGTGGCTTGGCAGCAGCACATGTAAAAAGGATCTAGGAATTGCAGTTGATCAAAAACTGAACGTGAGTCAGCAATGCGATGTGGCTGCAAAAAAAGACAAATGCAATTTTAGGCTGCATTAACAGATGCATTGCTTCCAAGTCAGCAGAAGTAATAATCAGGGACCTGTGTTCACTACATTTTCCTCATTTGTAGCAATGGGTAAAACATCGAAGATTATAGGATTCTATAAGGAAAAGAAAACCAGAATTGGCTGCTCTTTCACTGGAAAAAAAATTATCAAACCCCCCAAACACAAATGTTTGTAAGTGTGAAAGTCAAGCATTTCAGACATTCTGCTCTGATAGACCAATAGTATCATACCTGATTATGTAACATTCATAAGTATCCTTACTTAGCAGTCACAGTTGCCACCAGCAAAGCACACAAATTGCCACTGTCCAAGTTAATAGTTTCTGGGACTCAGAAAGAAAAGGCCACAGCCTCCTCACCAAATGGACTTGGTGAAAAGTGCTCCTGTCCACTGCCATAACCTGACAATCCAGGTGCCGCAAGGGGTCCAGAAGCACCTGATTGACCAGAGGGGGCTGGACTCCATCAACAAAAGGAGTCCCAATCCCCTTCAGGTCACAAGGTCGGCCATCATCACTTCAGTCTTGTCTGGATTCAGTTTCAATCAGCTTGCCTTCATCCAGTCCCCAACAGCAGCCAGGCATCAGCTAAGCAACAAGACTGCAGGACCTGAGTCAGATGAAAAAGAGTGGGAGAGCTGGGTGTCATCACCATATTGACAACACTTCACCCCAAACTTCAGAATGACCTTGCCGAGCGGCCTCATATACACCTTAAACAAGAGGGGAGACAGAAGAGAACCCTGCAGGACATCACAGAGAAAATCCTGAGGGGATGACAAGCAATCACCCATCACTACTCTCTGGGACCTCCCCAACAGGGAGGAGCTGTGCACCCTCACCAGGTCCAACAGTCATGTCTATAGCAGGGAGCAGTCCCGAGTGGCTGCTGCCCCTTAAGAGGGCTGAGCGTGGGCACCAAGAGGAGTGAGACTGGTGCTGAGTGTGGCAGAGCCAGCCCTGAGGGCATGCGCCAGCCTGTGAAGGAAACAGACTGAGAAACCCTGACACAGAGTGGGCAGGATGCTGGCCCTTTAAGGCTCAGGAGTAGAAGCCTGGCCATGCCCACTCTGCCTGTCTAAGAGGAAGGCTGAGTGAAGAAGAACTCAGTTTCTCTCTGGGAGCCGAAAGAATAACGTTTCCCTGGAAGAAGCCTAGGAGCTGCTGGCCGCTCTACGCTATTCAAGGTGCTGAGGACAAGAAAGACCAGAGTGAACCCGGGTAGTGGGGAAGGCTATGCCCAGCATGGTGCCTCCTGCCTGGGGAAGGCTTGGCCAGAGCCTGGGGTCTGAGACGTTGCTGTATGGACTTTGGGGGGTTGATGTTGTGGTGCTCATGGGCCTGTGAGAGACTGTGCTGGGCGTGCAGGGTGGAGGTGGATGAGCCGGCAGCCCCGGAATATTAAGAAACTGTGTACCTGTAAATAATAGACACTTTGGATGGATCCCATATGGACTATGGAGTGTTAACTGTGACATAAGAGCCAGCCTGGTGAAGGGCTGAATAGGCGTGGCAGCAGGGTGAGTTAATTCCCCATTGCCCGGTGTGGCCCTGGGAAGACCCCCGTTACAGTGTCAACACCACCTCATGATCAACTGTATCCAAGGCTGCTGAAAGATCTAACAAGATCAACAAGGCAGAATTCCCATTGTCCATCTCAAGGCACAGATCATCGACCAAAGCCACAAGCACACTCTCCATACCATATCCAGGGCAAAAGCCTGACTGAAATGGGTCCAGGAATGCGATGGCATTGAGATGAGCCCAGAGCTGTCATGTAACCACTCATTCAGAGGGGGGTCCACCCTCAAATAGCTCAGCAGGTTCAGAGTCTGGGGGTGGTGTTGGACTCGGATCTCCGCCTGGATCAACAGGTGGAGGCGGTGACAAAGACTGCCTTCCACCAGTTGTATCTAGTGCGGAGGCTGCATCCATACGTCTCCAGGCTGAACCTGGCCTCCCTCATCCATGCCTTCGTCACCTCGAGGCTGGACTACTGTAACGCACTCTGCATGGGGCTGCCCTTGTTCCTGGTCCGGAGGCTGCAGCTGGTGCAGAATGTGGTGGCCCGGCTCCTGATGGGGACGGGTCATCGGGAGCATGTAACACCTGTGCACCGAACTCTGCATTGGTTGCCAATAGAGTGCCGAACCAGGTTCAAGGTTTTGGTATTGATCTATAAAGCCCTTCATGGTCTGGGTCCCTCGTACCTCAGGGACCACCTCACCCTCCGCTTCCCAGAGCGGCTTCTTCGGTCTGCCGGGGGTGCTTTCTTGGAGGTCCCCTGTGTTAAGCGGGTGGCCACAATGGAGAGGGCATTCTCGGTAGCCAGGCCGCATCTTTGGAACTCCCTCCCGGAGGAAGCTCACCTGGCCCCAAGCCTTCTGACATTCCGGCGGGCTTGTAAAACCTGGCTATTCCCCCGGGCCTTTGGGGGGGAGGGGGGTTAGGGTTTTATCGCTCCCCTTACCTTTTTATTTGTTTATCCCGACCCTGTTTTGATTTTAAATTGTTGGATTTTTTTAAATGTTTTTTATTTTTTTAATGTGTTTATTGAATTGTACGCCGTCCCGGGATACCATTGGCATGGAGGGCAGCTATAAATGCATTAAATAAATAAAAAATTCAATAGCCTTCCCTAAAAATGGAAGGTTAGAGACAGGCAATAGCTGGCTAGGGAGTCAACATCCAAAGATGACTTAAGCAGGGGCCAGACAACTGCAGTTTTAAGGGCGTCTGACACCCTACCCTCCTGAAGGGAGGCACTGACAACCCCAGCCACCAACATCTCCCAGATTACTTTCACCAGGCAAGGATCTAATTCACAGCTGGCTGCCCTCAATGCTCCAAGCACCTCCCCCGCATTGGTGGGTGATACCGATTGAAACTGATCCAAAGAAACAGGACAGGACTGAGTTCCATAACCCCAAACTCCTATTCTGCAAATGAAATGGTAGCATCCCAAGTCATGGTGAATACGAGTGATTTTTGTCTGCAAAGTAGTTAATAAAAATGTCACAGCAGGCAATAGATAACTCCATTTCCAGGCAAAGGCAGGCTGGATTAACCAGGCCTCTCACCACCCAGAACAGCTCCGCTGGACGAGACTTTGCAGCCACTACGATAGCAGAGACAAAAGCTTTTTTTGCCGCTATCATAGCCACAGCATAGTCTTTCAAAAGCAATGTACGCTGCCATCGGTCAGATTCAGCCCAAGTCGAGCGCCACCTATAGGCTCTAGCCATCTACCCTCCCGCTTTACCTACCTTAGATCCTCCATATACTAGGGGAACCTGTGCTGTGGCAGTGGTGGGAGTTAATGGCTGGGTACAACCATGTCAATGGTCATGGTCAGAATGTAATTCCACAAGGCAACCAGGTCATCGACCGAGTAGCCGCTATGGTCAGTAGGTAAATCCCCAAGAGAATTCTGGAAAACAATCAGATCCATTAGCCTCTGGGAGCGGACTAATCTAACCAATCCACCACCCCAACGAGGGCATAGGAGGGCTGGGATCTGGGTTTTCAGAAGGTAATGGTCTGGCCATGGCAACATGTTGTGACAACACTCCCGATAATCGGAACCCCTGTTTCCAGCCTGGTGCAAAACATTTAAGCCAATGTGTGTCCCACCTCATGTGTCGGGTCAGATATTATCTGGGATAGGCCCATGGTTGCCATAGCGGCCATGAACTCCTGCTCCACCCCTAAATGGCCAGTCTTAGCATGTACGTTGAAATCACACAAGACAAGAAGTCTAGGTAATTTCAACACCACATCCAAGACCAGCTCGCCTACAGCAGTCAGGGACTTGGCTGTGCGGCAGGGTGGTTGGTACACCAAGTGGATCCCCAATCTATCCCCAACCAAATCCAACACAAGGTGAACACACTCCATATCAGAGGAGTTTGGCACCAGATATCTCTGAAAAGCCAAGATGTCTTTACAGATCAGTCACTCCGCCCCCTGACCAAGCCTAGGCTTGGCTGCATTGAGTACCCGGCTGGCACTATCTTGGACAATACTGGCCCCAGTTCTTAATTCAACCATGTTTCTGTAATGCATATTTATTTATTTTTCAAATGTATACGCTGCCTTTCCCACAAGGGCTCAGGGCAACTTACAATCATAAAACAATAAAGATTAATGCAATAAAACACTCCCTCCTTCCCCTGATCCCCACCCTAACCATACCCAATAACCCAACCAACCCTCATCCCCACCTGCCAAATGCTCTTCCAAATAAAAGAAGTTTTACATCATCTCCAGAAGATGCTCAGGCTCAGTGACCTCATCCTGAATCAAATCAAGGATGATATAATTAGTTTGCATGGTACATAACAAAGCCAAGAGAAAAAGAAAAAAATAAACCTTTAACAATGGGCAAACACAGAGATGTCAGCCCACTGTGCCACAGACGATAATCCCAGATGTTTATTTACATGCATAAACTGACCCATCCAATCAAAATGAAAAACATACTAAACTGAAAGGGAAAAAAGGGAAGGCTTTGGGGGTGGTAGAACCCTGTAAGAGGATAGAAGCCCTCAAACATAATGCATCATATACATGAAAAGGCATCTGGGACAATATGATTACTCTTGGTTCATTCAGCCTAGTTTCAATCAATCTTCCGCATGTCTTCTGAAGACCTCTCGTGCATTACGCCTGCTATACGCCACCCGCTGTTTGGCAGACACGTCTATGTCAGAGATACCCAACCATTTCTGCATTTACTTCTGCTCATGAGTTGACCGATTGAAAGCACTGGAGATGGTATTACTTGTTCCGCAGAAAAATACAGCATAGGCAGAAATGGTGAAAACTTCTGCACCCTGCACCTCCAACCAGTGCTTTTACAGTGGTTCTCAAACTTTGTGCACGCTCACCTTCCTCTTGTCTGTGGTAGATGAGGCCCCTCCCCAAGATACACCTTCCTTCCTCTCCCACTTCCCACCCTCCTGTTGCTCCCCTTGCTATCCCATCATTTTGGAAAGTCCCCCTAGTTCAATCAGAGTGTAATTAAGGTTTTCTTGATATGCTCCTACTCACATCCTCCCTCTCAGGATACCTTCCTTCCCACTCACCCCTCCCTGTTTGAAAACCAGTGCGTAACACAGGGGTGGGGAACCTCAGGCCCAGGGGCCAAATGCGGCCCTCAGCAATGTGGCCCCTTTCCAGTGCCTGGATCTGGTCCCTGGATCCAGTCTCTACCCTCAAGCACTGAAAAACTGAGCTCAGGAAAATGGGCCAGAGAGTAGGGCATGCACACAAGGGTAGGGGACAGATCCACAGAACAGATCCATGATCTTGGTCCTCCTTTTCTTGAATACACCCATTAAGCATTCCAGATCCCAACCTCTATGTGGCCCTCGGAGCTCATACTAATATTCAATGTGGCCCCCAGGACAGAAAAGGTTCCCCACCCCTGACATAACTTAACCTGGGAAGAAAATCCATGTTCAGTCCACACTAAAAAAAACAAATCCACTGTGTCTGAACTCAGTTGTCAACAGTTGTGTTAGCTGAATGGGGGCTGTGCACAAAGTAGCAGCTAACCACTAAACAATGTAATGTTCATTCCCCCATTCAGTTAACATGATTATGAACAACCATGCTCATATTACAGCAGTAGCCAAATTTCCAAACTGCATACCAAAATCTTCATGCAGCCAAGACCCACAAAACGCAAACATGCATGCACACACACACACACAAATCTCTCCTGCTTTGTGATTGGCTGGTGGAGCTGGCACTCTGCCGTCTAGACTGCTGAGATTCTGAGGAGCAGTTGTGATTCAGCTACTGAGACTCCCATGCAATGAAGTAAGACAAGAGGCCAAAAAGGCAGTGCAGGGCCCAGGACCAGCCCTGGATATAAGCCACACTTAAACTTCCTGAGATCGCATGTAGTTCCCAAGCCATGGTTTGGCCGCCCGTCTTGTTATATGACCAGATCTTAAGGAGGAAATGGAGTTCAGTTACAATTCCAGTCCAATTCTAGTCCAATCCAGTTATAGTCACTGGCTTGTCTGCTAAAACTACCAGTAAAGATATTAATTAGTGAAAATTAGGCATTTATTATGGGTTTGTTTGTTTGTTTACAATATAGAACTTGTTGACAAAGTGAGTGTTTTTAAACGAGATGTGCGGGACGGGTGGGTGGGTTGATGGCCGCTGAGTGGAACAGATGTGGGGCGCCCACACGCAGGAAATGTGTGCAGGGCTGGCCTTATTGTGGGGCAGTTAGGGGTGGCCGCACCCCCGGGTTTGGGGTGGGTTTTTTTAAAAAAAAAAAAATCGGGTCGGGC
>QEPC01011419.1:489552-501761 GCA_003113815.1 Sphenodon punctatus
AGCACACATCCCCTGGGCTGGGGAGCGCCCCGAGCCAGGGAGCACCCGTAGGCCCGCTGGCAGCTTTGCCGTTGGCAGAAGGTATAGGGCCCCACATTTCTTCCCCGCTCTGGGCCCTGCTTACCATAAGGTCAGCCCTGAGTGTGTAGGGAGGGCTTTACACAGGTAGCTGCTGGCATGGCTGCCCTGACCACAGAGGCGGCCATCCTGACTCGCACAGGGTACTCTGGATTTTTCTGCGGTGTTCCATGCAGGATCGGGGCAGCTGGTGCACGGGTCACGGGAGCACACCTCCCCATGCACCACTGTCACACAAGCAGCTAGACACATGGATGGTGGGGGCCATGCATGGACACGTCTCATTTAGAAACACCCATGATAGGATTGAGGCCATATGATCATTTTATACAGGCCACCTAGCAGCCCTCAGTAGGTAATCATTTTTTGTCATTAAAAATAAAATAAAAAGCCTGGACTGGCCTCCAGCCAGTGGCCAAGAAGCGACAGGATCCCTATCTTTGGAGGCATCCAGCTCCACAGCTAAGGCTTAACTCCAATACAGATTGCTATCAAACTACACTATACGTTCAGTTAGCGAGTTTCATAATTAACTTGTTCTTGGGCACTTTTAAGAACAAATAAGCATACGAGTATACAAATGATAATAAAATTGCTGTAATTGCTCTGACGCAGTTCATAGATTAACAGCAAAACTGCAGAATAGTGCATGGAAGACACTTTCATGGTAGTTTGAGATGTTAAACAGCACTGATACAACACTACCACTTTGTGGGAGAAGATGCAACTAGAAAGAGACAAAGACACTAATGAAAATAATGTACAAAATGCAGAAAAGAACAATTTGAGAATGCTCTATCTTGCAAAACCAATGCCTGTTAGCCCTGATCCTGTCCTATGCATGAGCATGAGGAAATATACAGTAAAGACAAGCACTCCAAGATGGATTTTAGGGACAACAAAATTGTCTATTTGCCATTGCTTCGTCTTGCCTGATTTTCTTCAAAGACAAGCGCCCATTCGTTATATACGTTGCAAAGGAAAGAAAGAAAATCACCACTCATGTTAGTTTGTGTATGCCACTTATCCTGCTTGGCCTTCTTTTTGTATCCCTTGTTCCCTTTTCCCCTCCCATCATTTGTCACTCTGCCAGAAATATTTGTATGTGATGGTACTATTAAAGGTGTGTGACTGTATCTCTTACTTGTCTGCAAAGTGACTCACATGCCTCTGAATATTGTCTAAATAATAATGTGCTCTATGAGACATCATCTCACATGCAGATAGATCAAACAGACTTGCCTGTTCAAAAGTAAAAGACACCATGGAGCCATGGTTCCCCGAAATAAGAAATAGCTGAAAACGGTAAAGACATGGGTGCATACATGCCCGTGTAGTATATTGGAGTACCCAAGCACATCTGACAGCAAGGGGTGGCTTGACACAGGCTTGCTACCCACACAAACCCTTTTCACACAGCATCCCAGACAAGGAAGCTGGCATGGGCTCCCCCCACCCTAGGAGGTTTGCATGAATGTGCCTATGCCCACCAAGCAGATGCATGCATGCTTCAGGCACACGCTGGTCGCATGTAGTTATGCATGTGTGCACCAAGCATGTGCATGTGTTAGCTGTGCACGGCGTGGCACAGGAGGCCAAAGCAGAGCCTACCTGGGCCCCAATCCTCGTAGTGTAAGGGTCATGCCCAAGAGGGGCCTGGCCTGGCCCTCTCACCCCACCCTTCCAGCAGCCTGTAAAGCAGGAGCTGGAGGTAGCCCCCACCTCTGGGCTGCTCCTCCCCGCACGTCCCGCCGCCTGTCCCCGCCTCCCCTCCCGGCCCCTTCGTTTCCTGCTGCTGGCGGAGGCCGAGGGAGAAGGTGGCGGTGGAGGCGGTGGACTGAGAATAAGTGCCCTGAAGCCGGAGAAGAGAGGCGGCTCTTGCCACCCCCCTCGTCCCCGGAGTGAGTCCAGCGCCGCCGCCCCCACCACCTCCTCCTTCAGCGTCTCTGCCCCTTTCTTCCCTTCCCTCCCCATATACCTCCATCCACCACCAGCCTACCTCCCCCCAAGCAGCCGGCCGGGACAATAGAGCAGGGAGATGTCCTCCTCCGGCGGCCACCAGCACAGCCAGAGCCGCGCCATCCCCACCAGGACCGTGGCCATCAGCGACTCCACGCAGCTACCTCATGACTATTGCACCACGCCCGGGGGGACCCTCTTCTCCACCACTCCTGGAGGTAAAGAGCACAGGCCATTGCAACGAACCCCCGGTGCTCCGTGCAATTCCCGCTACCCTGCATGCAGCTGGAGCGGGGCAGGGACGCGCACACGCTGCCCCTTGCAGAGCGGGCAATTTAAGGGGGTGTGTGTGTGTAAAACCTCCTACACATACAGGAGCAGAAGATTTGCAGGGGCAGGGCGTGTTTTATGGGGAGCGGGGGGAAGTGCAAATACGGGGGGGGGGGATCTGTAACCCCCAGCTCTTCTGAAGCAGCACTCACGTTTGAATTGTTTCTGGGTGCCAGGATCTCTCTTTCGCCCCTAAAGCTGCATGAGGCCCAGGGAGAAGCTCCGCGAAAAACACAAATCTGACTCCCAGATCCTTAGCGAAAGCAGCGAATTCGGCCTGGCAAAGGCCAGGCCCCTCTTCGGATTTATTGGGGGTGGGGGGGTTTGGAGATCCCCAGGCTTCCGCTCCCGTTTGGGTCAGGGCTAGCGGGGAGGTATTTGTAAACAAGGCCCAAGAGTCTAGGACGAGCCCGTGACTGTTGCACAATAGAAAGGGAGGGGGCGAATTCTCCAGCGGCGGCAGGGAGAGGAACATGAATTCCAGCCAGGCGCCCCAGCCGCCTCTCACCCCCATGGTGAGTGCGGGGGAGGGGGATCGTGGCTGCCCCAGATTGAGTGCATGCAGCAGCAGCAGCCAGCGGGGAGGGCTCAGTTTAAGGAAGTGCCTAACTTTGCAGGCTCACGGCGGAGCTAGGCTAGGCAAACTTGTTTACTGCCTTTCTGCAGGCCTGCTCCTGAAAAGCCAGGCCTCTCATTGAGAAGGGGGCCACGTGCGCGGGGAGCGCTTCAAAGAGTGGCTCCTCCCTGCATGGCTGCCCCGTCCGAGGAGGCGGCCACCCTGCCCCACCCAGGGCACTTCCCATTTTCCAGGAGTGCTCCCTGCATGGCCATGGTCTCCCCACACACCACCGTCAAGTAGTAGGACATGTGGACGGTGCAGGGCCATGCATGGACGCGTCTTGCTTAAAAACACCCACTGTGTGACCATATGGCTGTGCCCGCTGCTCCCCTTGATATTATTAATAAAAGACCAAGGCAGGAACCCAGACCTAACAGCCTTATTTGCAACAAAGATCCTCTTTGTATTTTAAAGCCTAGTTGTCACTCACAGCCCAGCCATAAAAATAATTCTTCCCTCCACCCTAAATCAATTACCAATAAATTGCATGGTATGTTATGTGTCTTAAATGCTCCATAAACCATAGAGGCAGACATACATACAGATGGGATTCTTGAGCTAAATATTAGCCACGTTTCCCTGGAGAGCTGGGGAGAAATTTAGAGGCAGTCACAGAGATATTTCAGTCAGCAGTGTCCTTTTTCTGTTAAATAGATGAGCAAGCATTTCACTGTCATTTTCAGTATTGTTTTAAAAACTTGCCTGTTTCATTGCCTAAAAGCACTTGCAAAATATGTGGAGTTTCTTCAATGAGCACCTCAGGGCACAAAATTTGCAGGGGCCTGGTAGCCATTGGCACCCAGAAAACTGAGGCTGGCAACTGGTTTGGG
The DNA here is from genome assembly GCA_003113815.1 of Sphenodon punctatus. Lineage (NCBI taxonomy): Eukaryota > Metazoa > Chordata > Lepidosauria > Sphenodontia > Sphenodontidae > Sphenodon > Sphenodon punctatus. The sequence continues at coordinate 493,369 of QEPC01011419.1, forward strand.
TGTAGTGGGGCAAGAACGGTTTAATATCAGGTTAAAGTCTGGTGACTGGATTTTTATTTTTTGGCTCCCAGAGTTAGATCTGAAATTTTATGCCCTGGTTCAGCTAATATTCCAGTTTGGAAAATTATGTTTTTCATAAGACCCAAGCCTATGCAACTTCATTTTAGATTCCCACTTCATTTCCTGTAACTTAAACTATTGCACAATCTGCATTTTCAGTTTTGTACAGTTTCTATGTCAGAAATGCTGCATTTCTGTCTCCTACATTCACAAATGTGCTCTGTGTGTTCTTTTATGTGTGTGTGAATTCCACAAAATTGCAGTTCTATAGTGCAATTTTTCCTGTGTGTTTTACTTTTGGGTCATGAGAGTGACTGGGCTTTCGTAAGTTTGTATCTACAGGTTATCTTGATAGCCAACATTAAAAAAAAAAAGGTTTTAAATTCATAGGTAAGGCTAATTAATCAAAACTAACAATTTCAGTTATACTCCAACTAATAATCTCTTCCCATCACAAATCCTATATTCCTAAAATATCATTCCATCTCCCATCTTTCATTAACCACTGTTTATACATCCCTCCCTTCTCGAGATCATCACTACATTTTTTCCTTCAACATCAGACTTATGATAATATTAAAAAATAACTCCCACCACTTCAAATACTACTACTGAAGAAATTTATTCTCATCCAAATGCCTTAATGAGTTAATTAATTAATATAACATTGGCACGTATAGTTTTCTTTATTTCATAAACAAATATAAAATAGCTATATCACAATTAACTCATTAAGGCATTTGAATGAGAATTTCTTCAGTAGTAGAATCTGAAGTGGTGGGAGTTATTTTTTAATATTAAAAGTTTGATGTTGAAGGAAAAAATGTGGTGGTCTTGACGAGAGGAATGCATAAACTGGTGAATAAGATGTGAGATGGAATGATATTTTAAGAGTATAGGATTCATGATGGAAAGATTATTAGTTGGAGTATAATTGAAATTGTTAGTTTTGATTAATTAGCTTTAACTATTAATTTAAAACCTTGGTTTTTAAAGGTTGGAATTTAATGAGGTTTTTGAAATGTTGCCTTGAGCGGGGAAGTGTGTTTGGGATGCATAGGGAAGGGAAGGATATTTTGAGGTTATTGGGGGAAATACACACTCCTTTCAGGCTCCCTGTGTCACCAGCTGAGTCCGCTGCTGCCCCGCATGAAAGCTCATGCAGCCCCTGCCCCGCATGAAAGCTCATACAGCCCTGAACACATATGCGCACAGCATAAAATTTGCAGGTGCCAGGAGCCATTGTCAGCCAGAAAACTGGGCACATACCTCATAGCCAGGGCTATTATAGGATCAGAGGGTTGCCTGTCCAATCTGCAAGCCCCCTAATCTCATATGCAAGGCCTGGGGGGCACCCCTCTAATGTCTTGCTGACCAGTGCCTTACTTGCTTCAGTCAACCCTATGGGGTTTAGAATAGGTGGTACCTATTACATTTGGGTGTCTTCCCCCTTCACTCTTCCCCCTTACTTGGAAATGCATAATATGGATGGTCCCTGCTAGACAATTTAAGAATTCTGTACAGCATTTGGGAGCGAGGATCAGATGGGATTCCTTCTGCCCCATCTCCAAGCCCCCTGTAATGATCTGCCCCTGCCCCGTATCTCTTGCTGGGGGTGCCTATGCCTCTCCCACTGTACGGCATTTGGGGGCCAGGATCATAGGGGATTCCCCCTGCCCCATCTGCAACCCCACTCCTTTGACCTCTTGCTGGGAGTGCCAGTGCCTCCCCTGTTGTGGTCTCGCAGCAGATAGTTGTCCACAGGACCCAGCACCAGACCCCTGGCTGCCTTGGCTTCCCGGTAGTGGGCCCGGAGGTAGAGATCCTGCAGAAAGGTGTGATGGGGTGGGGGGCCCAAAGGACTGGTGCTGCACCAGTCATTACAGCTCCCTGAAGTCCCCCCACTGAAAAGCCAGCAGCTCCCGGGCTTTGACTAAGCTCTTACCGGCGATGCCTTCTAGCTCCTCAGCAGCAAAGCCAAGAAGCACCCCAGCTGCCCTGGGTCGCTGGCTTGGAGCTGCGCCTCGCACACGCAGGAGACCTGCTCCAGAGAGAAGCGAGGCGGGAGCAGGGGGGTGACCTGGAGTGACGGCAGGTTTCCCGATCCCCGAGGAGGGGACCCGCTGGGAGGAAGAGGAGTTGGCAGGGAGTGTTCAAAGGTTTGCTGGGTGCCCAGGACAGGCCGGGCTCCTGCTCTCTCTCAGGCGGACCGCTCTGCAGGAGAATCCGCAGAGAGCTAGGTATCGAGTGAGGGGGGGCAGCGGCACGACAGTTTCTCCCTCTCTGCCCCGGGGGCTCAGGCAGTCTGAGACCTGCCCTGCAGCAGCACCACCACCACAGGGCTCTGCTTTTTTTATACCCCCTCCCCCCCCCCCAGCCATAGCTACCCCTGCCCTAGCTAACCTGAGCCCCCCAATATGGGGGCATCAGTAGTTCCTCCCCCCTCTTCTGCTGCTGGGGCCTCGAGTGAGTAGGTTACCTAGGGAAGGGGGGCAGCGACAGTTCTTCCAGACACACCCTGTTACCGCACCGCCTAGCAGGCTACCTAGTGAGAGGGGCAGCAGTATGACCGTTCCTCCCCCGCAACTCAGGCAGGCAAGAAGCTGAGACCCCCTGTAGCTGGCCTACCGCAGCAGCACCATAGCAGCAGGGCTCCACTTTTTTGGTTTTTTTTAATAAACAATGCTGCGTAGCAGGAGTACTGTTATGGGCTCTCCTGCTAAAGACGCATGCACAACTCCAAGAAATTTCTCCATTGAGCATTATTTATTTATTGCCATTTAATATCCTGCCCCCTTCATGCCCCAGGCACCTCGGGGTGATTCACAACAATAGCACCGTCACAGATTGTCTTCTACAATCAACAACTTTGGATTAACCGCTTGGATTTTTTTTCAAAATCCACAAGTAATTACTATGCAGTGTGCTTGAATTTTCAAGCATGATAGAGCCAAGCAAGAGTCCTTAACAAAGCTACTCACAAAGTGGGAGTCGCAACCCGGAAGTGCAGTGACCAGAAACAGCCGCATAGAGAGAAAAGGAATGGAAATGCCTTCTCGCCTTATCTAGCAGAGGTGCAGTAGCGCCTCTATAATAAATAAGAACAACAACGTTTATGAAACTTTTTGTTTTACCACTAATACGGATGTATATTCGACAGTTCATTAGGCAGGGCGCTGGGGTGGCGGCAGTGACTATTTGACAGTTGCAAGTATGGATGTATATTCGACATTTCAGTAGCCAGACCCGTGTTGGTGTGGCGATGACGAATAATTGATAGTTCTATTCAGCTGAACTGTAGTAGGTACAGAGTAGTGGACTCACCAGAAGTGTACGCTACTACATCGGCTTCACGTGGTTCAATGTAGAACTCGGGCTGCTGTTCTATAGTGTAGGGTGGAAGTCGGTGTGTGGCGGTAGAATTGAAGTGGCTATCGATAGTTATCGGGCGCTGTTTGTCTGCCGTGCTTTTTTGTGCACGTTGGTAGTTATAAAACTTCCCATTTGCATCATGCACATGCGCGCACGCACGCACGCACACACACACACACACACACACACACACACACACACACACACACACACACACACACAGACACCTGATGCGCCCCGTCAGCTACTACCAGAGATGTTTTTACAGTGTTAGTACAAATGTGCATGCATGACTTAAGGATTTCTCCCATTCGTTTTAACACGCTGTTTTCTTCAGTTTAACTTTTTATTTGCAGGAATATTGCATCCCAAATTCACCAGCGAATACCTGAAAATACACTTTAATGTTCTATTCCATTCAGTTTGGGAACTGTTGTACTAAAGCAGGTGTGAGGAACTTCAGCCTTGGGGCCAAATGTGGCCCATGGCTAGTTTTTTATTTGGCCCCTTTCAAGTTCCTTGTTCTGGACCCAATTCCTACCCTGAGCACTGAAAAGCTCCAGGTAAGGAAGCGCATATGAGGGCATGCACATGATAGGGTATGGATCCATGAGACAGGCCCTTCTTCCTGAGTGCACCCCCTAAACACTCCTACCCCCAACTTTTGTGCAGCCCTTAGAGCTTTTACTAACTTTCAGTGTGGCCCCTGGGAAGGAAAAGGTTCCCCACTCCTGCCCTAAAGGTTGTTTGCAAAAGTGTGTGTGGAGGAGGAAGAGGGCAGAAAGAATTTTCTTAGAATTATACATAAAATGTACTCAGAGCCATGGTAAAAGGGACACAAATCATTTAAAATGTCTGTAACCAATAGCTGTCCTTGTTCTGATCTCAGTTGTGGGTAGTAAAATCCATAACCATAAAATGCAGGAGCTTTGCATTATGCTGGTGGTATCAGGTCTTTAAAGACAGGAATGGTGCTTTTTTTTCCGGGCCTTCACATCTCTATCTACAAGTTCCAGCCTTTTAATGCTAAACAAAATTCTAGTGATGCTGTTTTCTTATTCACATTTGCAGCTCAAGTATGAATTACTGACTTACTCTTTCTCCACCCTGTTTGGGTGTTCTTGATGGTAATGCATATTAATACAGGTGCATTTAAATGTAAGGGTGGTGAATGGAAGAATGGAAGCAGGGGTGACTACACCATGGTGTCTGCTGTTTTTAAATTCATGTGAAAATGTAGTGCATATAAAAGTGATGGACAAATGGCATCAACTTGAGCCTGGTAGATGTGCTAATGTAGATACGTGCGGGTCCTGTGCACGTGCACGGGATCCACAGGGTATAGGATCGGGGCCACTGACTTTTGTAGCAAACTCTGTTAAGGCTACTTGACTTGTGTTGATTTTGACATGAGCAGCCTCTGAGTCAACCCTCCTCCCCTTCTTCCTCTTTCTGTTTATGTACATACTTGGAGTCTATTGGTTGGATGGCTTCTTCAGGAGGCTTCAGACACATCTACCTACAGACAAATGTATTAAATTATTTTTGTTACAGTCCATGGACTGTAGATAGGGAAACTTGAGGACCTAAGAAGATAGATGACTTTTCCAAAGTTACAGCACGCAAGTGGAAACCTTGTCTCCTGCTTTAGGCATTAGAATGATTGGCTCCCAGGTAGAGGCCGTGGAATTAAAGGGTTACTGTCTGATTCATACTTCATATGTTTTTAATCAGTTATTTAAAAAAATTATTTAATTATTATAATAAACCTAAGATAATTGACTGAAAGCTTTGAAGAATATTATTTTTTAAACTGATGTGAAGGGGAGGGCTTCGCCAGCTGGGTATGCTTCTCCTGCTCGAGAGGGCAGGGAGCAACATGCAGCTGCTCTACCATGTTTTCAATGCCGCCACCCACCATAACGAACCGCCATGGCTGCCTATTACAGGCAGCCATGGCTTGCTGCCATGGCAACCCCCAGACGCCAGTAAGAGACAGACGAGAAAGGAAACACGTTCCTGCCCAACTCGCCTGCTCTGCCCCAGCTAGGCAGGAGCCAGGCAAGAACTGAGAGTCCGGCTTGTAGTGGGTCCACATTTCCCGCCCAACAGGGTTAGGAACTGGGCCCACAACTGGTGGGCCACAAACAGACGGCCTGCCATGACATTGGCCCAGATGGGCCAAACCAGGTCTAGCTGAATCAGCATTATGTGTCTTTTTACCCGTTGTCTTTCAGTGGTTTCCCTAATCTGTTCATCCCACAGTAACAGGCAGGACAGAGCATTTTTTTAAAAAAGAGACTGTCATCGTAAACCCACAAAATTTAGCATTCTGGACAGGCTGTTACCTCTAATGCCACTTCTAACTAATTTTATGGCCATGGCTAGCATTCAGTTCCTGGTGCCCCTTAGCATGTGACACAAACCAGCGATGGAAATTAAGAGCTAAAACAGAATCCTGAGGAACAGAATGTTAGAACGACACTCCTGAGTGTGTCTGAGGAAATGTAAACTTGGGAGCAGTTCTGTAGTTAAGGTGTCTGCATTGCAGTGTTAAAATCACAAACATTCTACTGGTTATAAAATCGGAGGTTTGTCCTATCAATGTGAAATAGATAATTAGTTCAGTGCTAGGAGCCAGCAGAACCTGAGGCAACACAAAATAATGAAAGGAGTGTGTATTGGCAGTGGCTAGGTTAAGGTGCTCAGCTTGCCCAGAATCCCCTTGTTTTAGAAAACAAATGGCTTGCTTGTCCTGCTTTGTTCATGGGAGTTCTTTTGCTTGAAGGCCCAGACTGTACCTTATCACCTGTCGTAGACATTGGATGTTTTCCCAGGTCAATGGAAATAGTTATACAACACCAAAGACGTTATGATGAGCGAAAAGGCATTAAAATCTGACATTTTTGGGGGGGTTGTCTGAAAGAGTTTCCATCTGTACAAGGCCATCTTGATTGAGCTTTACGGTTTAGCCATTTTTAAAAATTCTTCCATTTCCTCTTTACATCTTCAGCCTTTCAAGGTGACTGTCCTTTTAAATATGCAAATTTAGTAAGCATGGAAGGAACTCCCTTTGAACTAGCCAGTTTGCTTCTGCAAGGGTTCCACTGAATACCTCTGCATCAGTTCTGTTACAATGTCAATTACTATTGCAATACCATTTCTTGTTCCTCCCTTGCCTGGAGCTACTAGTTTGGGAGTCTCATTGGCCCACTAAGCATAATTTCTGCTCTTCACTAGTGTGCTTTCTCAACACCTGCTGTTTGAGATTGACAAGTCCCAAGACAGTCTTTCCCCCAAGTTCTACCCTGATGAGTTCAGCTGGAAGAGCCTTTTGTGGACTCGCTATATCACTAAATTCAAGCAGCAAAATTGAATTTTTCACTAGGTGCCTTACTATTTGTGTTTTATTTCAGACTGAAGTATTATCCAAGGAGCATAATCTGGATCAGGGCTGGGGAACCTTTTCCCTGGAAGGGGTCACCTTGAAAATTAGAGCTCTGAGGGCTGTATAGAAGTTGGGGAAATGGGTGCTTGGGGGGTGGGTGCGCTCAAGAAAAGGAGGGTCCAGATCATGGATCTGTGCCATCCATTGATCCTGGGCTGTATCCATGCCCTCATTTTTGCTCTCTTCCCCTCAGTTCAGTCTTTCAGTGCTTGTGGGTAGGAACTGGATTCAGAGGCCAGTTCCAGGCACTTAAAAAGGGCCAAATAAAAACTAGCCCCAGGCCATGTTTGCCCCCCAGGTCTGAGGTTCCCCAACCCTGTTGTAGATGGTGTAGGAGAACATACAGGGCATAGAGGCTACTCCCAAGTGCATTAAAAAGGCACTAGATAGCTTCTTTCCTTGTTGACCCAAAGTTGCCCTGATCTTTGCTTTGATCTGCAGTTCAGACATGAAGGTTTGTATATAAGATACAAAGTATCTTGTTGCCAAGCAGCTGCCCATGTTTGACATGAAAATTGAAGCAGGATAAAATGGTGTAAGTGGCGCTTACTCTGCATCTGGTGCCCGGTTAGGATGTCGAATATGGGTGCAGCCAGATGAGCTGCTGTGGGCCTGATCCCCATGTGGCCCCATGGAGGGGAAGCACGGCTGCCACACTGCGGGGCCAGCGTGGGGATGTGGGCAGACAGTCAGCCCCCCGGGCCGCTGTCAAGAGTTCCTGCCACAGCTGGAGTGGGCCGAGACGCCAGCCACACGAGTGGGCACCGGCCCTGCCTCCCTCCCATGACCCAAACAAAATCCCACCCCCAACTGATATGGCAGCGCCTGCCGCTCAAAGCCACGCCTTGAACAGCCTTACTCTCTGTGGGGTAAGACTACTATGCAATGCGTCCCCTCCCTTTTTTCTGAGAATGCTTTGCGTAGCAGCCAGCTGCTTGCCCCGCCACATAGTGTGGGAACATCCGGCAGCAGCCGGCCACGCAGTGCACTGCGTCACATGGTCCAGCTGCCTAGGGTGTGTTAACTCTGTCCAAGGTGTAATAGCCTGTCCCAGCCATCTCGTTTGTCCCCCAGCCCAAAGAAGACACGAACACCATTCTTAGTGGAGTAAATCAGGCCGCACCATATTTTATTGTTAGCCTTATCGGGGAGGAAGGGGCCATGCCCTTCCGGGTCCTGTCAACCTAGTCTATTCCTAACTTAGGTAGAGTAAAATGTAGGCGGTCTGATGTCCCTCAGTACCGCACCTTGTCACCTATAGCTGCTGCGATGTCACACCTGCCCAGCCGCCCCCGGCCGGGTCAGGCAGTCTTCACTTACCGTGACCCAAGGAAGGAATGAGGGCAGGCTGCGACAACCCTGGACCGCCCCTGTCCTAGGGTCTTTCGCCGTCCAGCCCCCCTTCCTGGGTTCAGCGCGATGCTGGCTGGCAAGCTCTAGCATTCGCATGTACCCCATCTCTTTAAGGAGATGACCTGGCAGCAGACTATCCCTACCTAACTTCCTGACTTGC
>QEPC01011419.1:507930-532412 GCA_003113815.1 Sphenodon punctatus
CCCCCCCGTTCAGGGGAGGGGCCGGGTAGGTGACGAACATTGGCATACAAGGAACTTCAGTCCTCAGGGCTGGCTCTCTTTATACACCAAAAAGGAGTCTTCAATATCTCTGAAACCACCTTGCCAATCAATACACTACATCAGTTGCCCACTCTGTTGTTTCACTTGCAATTGGGGAGGGGAGTTCTTGTTTTTAAAAAACAAACCAACCCTAATGATACAGTTTGGGTGCAACAAAAAAGCTTGTGTTTTACTTTTGCCTTGGTGTTTAAAGTTGTGAGATTTTCCAGGTAGCTGCTGCTGGATGTGTGCGCAATGTATTTTAGTTGCTTGAGACAGAGGCCGCTTGCACATGAGATGGGAGAGGGGAGGGACTGGCATGAATCAAAATCGTGCCGGGGAATTGCGGGAAGCGCCCATTTCTGGTGCAATTTCACTTGCAAATTACACTGCTGGATTTTGAGCCCTGTAATCCACAAAAGAAATTGCGCCAAAAATGAGCTAAAATGCTATGCGCACAAGCGGAGCTTCTCGCAGTTCTCTTGGCACAATTTTGGCTCGCTCCAGTTCCTCACTCTTCCCATCTTGTGTGCAAGCAGCCTCATACTGAAAACTCCAACGTGCTGCTCACTCTCATAAAGTGGTGCCTCTTATTTTTTAATGCTGTTACCTAGTTTTCCTTTGTGTCAGGTTTGCAGCATGGTTAATGAACAGAAACTAGCTCTGCTTTCATGCCCATAACAAGCCCTGTGAATCTGTAGAAGGGAAAGGCTGAGCTATCTTCTCATCTGGCTCTATTTTCACCAGCAGACGATAATCTCTCCAACTTGGTTCTGACTCTAGCATCCTTGCTGTTTTTTATTATTATTATTATTTTATTTAGAACTATAACAATAAATCTTTTTTTTTTAAAAAGACCATGACAATAACTCCAACAAAGGCATATCTAAAAAACTAAAACAGAACTATAGAATTACAAACTCATTATCAATTTATTAGCCTACAGTCATAATCAGAGTTGTTCACATCTTTTCAGAAACCTGTTATATTACGTCTGTGATAAGTCTCCTGCTACTTAATAGCCTCGTCAAGCATTTCTACATTCTTTATATCAGTCATGGGATGTTAATTTATTTTTTTCAGTTAATCAGAATTGTTTGGTTATGCAACCAAAGTAGCCCTAAGAAACCATACATTTTCAAATTTAAAAAGTTTCCAGCAACCTGGCACATAACCAACTATATAAGACGCTTATATGCAAACGGAAACCTCTTATTCACATCATTTAATTGGAATCCACACACCTGACCCAAAAGGAACCACTACAGAGCCTTCCCAGAATATGTGTGCAAATCACATTTGCAGAAATTATTGTTGGAACTAACCCCCTATTTTTAACAAATGATACGGTGACCAATGGAACGGAACAAAACTTTCTGTTGAATTAAGTAAGGATGGAGGTCAACTGAAGAAAGCTAGCTATTGTGTAAAGCAGCATCCTATTCTTCTGGAGTAGAGAGCCTTGCTATAAAATATGATGGGGAACTGTTGTTTGGGCTGTTTAGACCCCAGACAGAGCTTGCATCACTGGCAATTTGAAAACTCTTGTTTAGAGTTGAAAGTCAATGATTTGATAATGGAAGACATTGAGGAAGACTAAATATGGGACAAGACAGCATCATTTCTTCTTGACCACACTTGAAACTCGAAATTGTTTTCTGTATCTCTCTGCAATTTCTTTTTAATCATGGAGTGAAATCCTTGCATTTGAAATCCTTAAGTGAAAAGGTGGGCAAATAGGGTGTTTTGCCTCCCTGTATGATATGTGCTCTGGACATCTGAAGCGATTAACAGGTAGGCCAAGTCCCAGCTTTAAATCATTCCGGAGCGAGAGGCCTGGTTGAACGATGGGAAGTGTTATTCCTCTCTTATTCCAAAGAAATGACTGTGTATCATGTATCATTTGAACAGCTTTCCCATGTGCTGATGCCATCTTGTATCCATTGTATTTAGGCAATGGATGGTGAAATGCTGTTACTGTCTTAACAGACTAGATCAGGAAGGTCCCCAGTTTGCTACTAATCCCTTGATCAGTAATGCTTCCATCATCTCCTATATACTAACAGGCTGCTTAGTAAGTGTCTGGCCTGTTCTCTGTTAGTCCTTCACATCAGAACAACAGACGGTGCTTCGAAGCTTGCACTCATGGCAAATGCATAAGGGAGCAGTGGGAATGAAAGCTCAAGAATTAGGAGGGAGGAGGTTAGAAATTACAAAGGAAGGAGCCAAATGTAAGTCTTAAGCTGAGCAAAAGGATGCACAAAGGACTGAAGAGAGGAACAAGTGTTGAAGGGTCTTGAATAGATTAACAAAGTGTTTTTTGAGTTTGATTTGGGAAGCATTTCTTTCCCATCAGGATAGAAAACATTGCAGTTGTCATTTCTCCCCAGACTTCCCATCTTGCGGTCATCTGTTATTTCCAGGGTTCAATGATGTGGTTTCCAAATATGGATGCTCTGTAACTGGGCATAGTCCTGACATGAAAGGTCCTGTACCTGATGCTGGAGATCACTTTTCTATGTGGTCTGATTATCCACATTTGAACCTCTCTATATAGCGCAGCAGGAGATGCTCTTAGGTAGCATGAGGTCTCTCAAGCCCACATACAGTATGTGGCAAGTTTCACCAAAACGGGGCTATGGCTCTTAGGACAGATCTACTCTTAGCTCTTAAACTGGCTGTAAAACTGGTACAACACTGTGTGCCTAGGTCCAGCATTTTGCTTGTACTAATCCCATCTCCAGACTTTTGGCAATTTTCTTGTGCCTCTTCACAGAATACAAGCTGAAATAAGTAAAAGGTTTTTTCTGGTTATGCATGTTTGTACAGTAATACGTTCCCCTAGTTCCCATCTCTAACTGCGCTGGGATCCTCACTAACCCACAGGGGTCCTAAAGGGGCTGTGTCCTGGCTTCCCGCCAGGTGACCATGCCAGTTGCTGTGTACGGGCACTCACTTTCCTGCCCCCACCAGCTTCCTGCCACTACCTTCCCGGAGCCTGTCTAATCTCCCTAGCATGGCCCCAGCCCCTTGGTCCTACATTCCCAAGTCAGTACCCCCGTGAACAAGAGTAGGGTTCAACTCCACGGGCCTCCACTCATGCTTCTGCTGTCCTGCAACCAGCCACTGTCTCTGTCCACTGAGCTGGTGTCCCCAATGTGCCCTCCCCTTCTCTGGGGGCCAACACCCCTTTTAAGCTGTCCCTCCGAGCATGCCTGGACCGGGTGCTCTTTGCTGGTGTCATGCTGCTGATCTCTATGGGTGTCTTTAGACATAACATCGAGTGTTTGAATGTGTGTTTTGACATTGATATGAACACTGGTTTGGCCCTGTGTTCACCATGTGGTGCTGCTTAGACACAGCCCAACTTGTGGCAGATTGGTGTTTTGCTCGCCACCCGATCTGAGCACACAAGCGCTGCCACCTTGTTCCCTATGTTGTACCTGCTAACACACCATGCAGTATCATTAGACACAACGCTGGCCATGTGTTCAGACGAACCACGCAAATTGTCCTTGTGATGCAATGGTGTTCACATTGCATGTTCAACAGGTGGCCAAATTGGTTTTGGGAGTCTTATGGTGCTTACACGCAACAGCCAAACACATGCTATGGGGTTTTGACACCCAATCTTTGTTATGTCTAAAGATGCCCTGTGCCGTCCCATCTCTTGGTGTACTCCTGCCCTGCTGCAACGTCTTGCACCACTCCTCCACCTGCCCTACTCCCCTCTCCACCTGCCGTCCTGGGGTGCGACTGCTAATCCCACCACCCTGCCACACTCACCCATAAACCACTACAGCTAAATGGGTCATACAAACAACTGTGAAGATGCAAAATGGGGGTATAGCATAGAGATAACAAGCCTCGTGTACACACATTTATGTTTTGTCATTTTAAACTAATCTACCAGATTAACTTGCTAGTACAAGGGCTAAGTGTAGACCACAGTAAGTGTCTCTTCATCCTGTACCTGGCTAGCACTAATATATCATTATCGGCACACAAACACACACAATATTAGCATGATCCTCAATTCCTAGTCCAGCAAGAGTCCCATTCACTTTAATAGTACATACATCCAGGGCAGGAAATGTGCAGATGCCTGGGAGCCGTTGGCGCCCAGAAAACTGAGGCTGGCGACTGGTACAGGGGTGTAGTGGGGCAAGAATGGTTTAATATCAGGATAAAGACTGGCGACTGAATTCTTTTTTGTTGTTTTTTGGGGTTTTTTTGTTCCCAGGGTTCAAACTGATGATGCCTCAGCACTGTGGACTAGCATAAACAGTGCTGAAGATCACTTTGTGCATGTATTCCTATCTGCTGATTCCGCCTCTTTTATTGTGTTCTAGGTACTCGAATCATCTATGACCGTAAATTTCTGTTAGGTCGCCGCAATTCCCCTATGGCTCAGACCCCGCCATGCCATCTCCCAAATATTCCAGGAGTCACCAGTCCTGGCACCATGGCTGAGGATTCCAAAGTGGAAGTAAACAATCTGAACAATCATGACCGGAAGCCTGCAGTGGGTAAGAGTGTCATGATGGTACTGTTAACATCTAGAACAGCTTCCTTTTTGTAATTGGGTCAGAGCTTGTATTCGCATGCCATGGTGACAGGCTCACTATAAATAGTTGCAACATCAAATTTAACATACACGTTACCCAAGTGAAATTTTTTTTTCTAATAGTTAAAGGATTTTTGTTTGCTTTTTTTTTTTAATAGTAGGAGGAGCAAAAGTGATGCTCCTGGTTTCAGAAAAGTTTCACTTAAAAATGCTTTTTTTCCCCACAGTGAAAACTGGCACCCAGACTCTGTAATAAAAAACTGCCTTTAGATTTTCCTTTTAAAAGTAAATCCGATTGGTTTTTGCATTTTATAAGCAGCCACTGCATAAGGACAGCTGCTCCATTTAATTAAACCTTATGTGGGCTGCTGATATGCTGAGTTACAACTTTTGTGCCTGTCTGAAGATCAGAGGTTCCTAAGTAATTCAGTGGCATGAGAAACAAGTAACTGCTTCCTGCTGTTTCACATATATCCAGGGTCAATGCAGTACTGAAGGATTTTAATAACAGAAAATGTAAGATTAATTATTTGTGAAACCACTGTAGTGATAAGTGTTTCAAAGTGCTGAACAAGCAATAATTAATCTAGCTACATCTTGGGTGCTTACCTTGAAAACAGGTTCATATAATCCTTTTTTCATAAAAAGGAAATAAAGTTTATTGTGCTAAAAAGTTGTGAAAGTGTGGTAACTTTAAGGCCAAACAAAAGCAAAATGATGGTTGACACAGGGCTGTATGTTCTGTCTGTCCTGAATGAACACTATGGTGGATGAGAATACAACCCTGCAGACCAAACCAAGTCCAGTGAGATCTGACTGGTCTTGGCTGGTTTGCTTTGGTTCAGGAACCTTCCCAGCCGAGCTCACGCTGGTCTCCTCGTAGACAGGAGACTCCAGCACCATGGGACATCATAGCAATCTGTGGGGAAGGGACGACAAAAAAAAGGGGTGTGGCTAAGGTGTCCCCATCCCGTTCCCCCCCACACACACACTTAATGATGTGGCCTTGCAGGGTGCTGTAACATCATAACACCTCTCAGAGGGCGGGGGGCACCCATTGAGACCAGGTTTGGGTCAGCCCTAGCACAGCCAGACTCAGACTGATTATTTCAGCCCACATAGGGCTCTAGATTAGAATTTGAGCCCTCCCATAATAGACAATCTGATTTGCCTTAGCTATCATATGGGCTTGACAATGGGGACAAAAGCTAGTTGATTGCTATTTACAAGAATGCATGTTAGAAAATTAGTGTAGCAGCAGGGTTTTCCGGTCACTTGATCTCTAACGCTATTTGCCTGCTTGTTTTATCAGGGGATGATGCTCAGTTTGAGATGGACATCTGAACTCCCCAGAAGGTAACCGTGGAGAGGCAGCAACTCCTGATACCTGTGCATACCTACCTGATTTGGTCTCTAGGATCAACAACTGAACAATAGAAGACGCAGCAGCAGCAGTCTCCACTAGAATCCCCACCTCACCTTCCAGGTGCCAAAGGATAAGAAGACTATCCCTCTCCCCCCTGCCCTTTTTAACCCCCTTTCCCCTCATCTCCCTGATTTGTGAATGAATGGAAGCCCTTGATAAATTATACAGAGCTGGGGGAATGCACCTTGGCTTCTCGCACTTTAAAGGCAACCTATCAAATCCTACTCAAAGGAGAATATGCCTTCATCACCTATTGAATATTTATTGTAAACAACAAAGGGGCATGGGGAGGGTGGGTTTATGCTCAGTAGATACCACTTCACCCCTCATCTCCTTTCTTCTCCTAAGCCCCCATCAGCCTCATCCCAGCTCACAAGTGGCTTATGTGTGAACAGCAAGTCGTTGTTTGTAATGTGGTGTCAAAAAATACTTTTGATCACTCAAATTCTAGGAAGGGCGGGCAAAAGGTAAGCATCTCTGCTCAGCCTGAGCTAGTGGAGCTGCTGCTTTACTTCCGTGAGCATAGCACTCACTTGGAGAAACTTTGAGGGGTCTGGGTTCTGGTCTCACCTCTGCAGCTCTCCCCATGACTGGTTTTCTTTTGACTCTTTTTACACCGCCAGGTAGGGGGTGCAGGGGCACCCCAGTGCGTGCGCAGTGGGTGGGATGTGAACACGGCCACACAAGCGTTCCCACTCATCCCCACTTGTGGAGCAACCTCCATCTTTCCCAGTTGCTCTGTGACCGGGGATGAGTTGGGGGTGAGTGGGAATGCCCACCATGTCCTTCATACGGGCCTCTGCCACTCATGAACACACAGATTTCTGCATGTTCATGAGTGGGAGAGGCCCGTGTACAAAGGGCCTTGGTTTCACTACATATTCTGCAGTTGGAACACGTATTCTGTCTTCTGGGGAAGCATAATTTTAATTCGCTTAGCTCCTCTGACCATTTGGTTCTTAAATGTCTTTTTAATAATACTTCTTAATTTTATGCTTGCTAAGAGGAAGCCATCAAGTCATTCTACAGTTGCTTCCTCCTCTTCTTTTCTCTTTCCATTCCATCCCAAAGGGATGCCACCCAACTTTCAGAAGCTTTATCTCCTTACTCCCTGAGTGAATCCATCAGCGCTAAAGCAAAACCAAGTGTTTTTCTGACATAACTGGGGATGTACCACTTCCTGTTCTCTGTGCTAGGTCTCCTCGATGCCTCCTCAGTTTTCACCCTCTGTAGTTTTTCCTGGATTCTCCGCCAGCCCACGATTGTGCCAAAGGAATTATTTGGAACCTAGCTATGCTTGACTAGTGTGGACTTGGCCAGAGGTTGCTATCCCAGCCAAGTCCTCTGTGACCTTGGCACTTGGAGGTTTGGCTTGTGGCTGCTGATCCCTGGTGGCCTCGTTCAAGCTTGTATTTGTTGTCCACGGCCTGCTAACTAGGAGACTGTATCTCTAACATCTGGGTCGGAATTCCACACAGCTCAGTTTAAATTGGCAAAGGCCATTGCTTCCCAAAAAAGGGGCACTTTATTGGTAAAATACTTTTTGGGGGGAGAAAGATGTCTACTCAGTTTTTCCCTTTTCTATTTCAAAATGTGAATAATACAGGAGCAAAAGCCCTTTGTAACTGTTGATCTCTCAGGAATCGGCTCTGTCTGCAGTGTGTCTGGGAAAGGCAGGGTCTCCTTGAAGCTTGGTAATGGTCAGAAAAGTGACTAAAACTACCTCCGATATTTATTCTCTGGCAGCCTTTACCTAGAACTAATACGAGGAATGCTATAGAAGTACTGTGTGCTCTCCATATCTGATTTGTTAAGTTCAGAACACTTCAGAAGCATGCTACAAACAGTCGGGTTTTCATTCTGCCTCATGCATCCTCACCAGCAGTAGTTTCTGGAACTTAGCCGGCTATTCTGTTGATGAGGCAGAATAGAGCACCGCTTTGCTCTGTAGTGCTGATGGTAGTAAAAACTTGGATTTGTCAATGAACTAAGCAAACTTGGTTTGGGAAGTACAGGAAGGAGATACAGGCAGTGTCAAGGTAACGTTAGCCACTTTTCTCATCATAGGGCATTTTTAGACAGGAGAACTTTCTCCTGCTACTTTAAAGTGCAGCTCAGAGAAACCACCACGGGGATAATCAGACACTCCTCTCTGGACCAGAAGTCACCCAGGTACAGCTGGAAACAGTGGTGCTGGGTGACTCCCAGAAGATTTGAGATACGGACTAGTTAAGTCCCCGATAATCGAGGTCTTATCTAGTCCACGGCTCAAACCTTCTGGGAGTCATCCTGCATTGCTGTTTCCAACACTGCCTAGGCGACTTCCAGCCCAGAGAGGAGCGTCTGATTATCCCCGCGGTGCTTTCTCTGAGCTGCATTTTAAAGCTGCGGGAGAAAGCTCTCCCGTCTAAAAACGCCCATAGTGTTGTGATTGTTTTTATTTTGCGGGGGGTGGGGGGTCTAAAGGGGTAGCTTTTCAAGCATTGTTCAGGGTTTTATCTGTTGTAAACTCTTGTAGCAAGAGCTTTGTAGCTGAAACTCTTTTACAACACTGAAAATGTACCCCTAAGCGTGCAATGCAGTAAGTGCTTCCGTTAAGACCACAATCATTCAGTTGTCCTAAAACCTTAGTTGTAGTTTTTCTTTAAATTCCCAAGGCAAGAGACAAACCTCCCGAGAGGAAAGGATAGTCTTGTGGTTAGAGGTACTAACCTGGGATATTGGAATCCAATTTCTTGCTGTGCCACAGATTTCCTGTGTGACCTTAGGCAAGTCACTTAATCTCTTTGTGTCTCAGTTGCCCATCTGGAAAACGGGGTAATAATTCCCTACCTCACAGGGGTGTTGTGAGGATAAAGCTGTTGTTTTATTTGTGAGGCACTCAGTTATGATGGTGGTGAGTGCCATAGAAAAGCCTATAAATCATTTTTCAAAAAAGCACAGGATAGTTCAGTTTGATCACAGAGATGGTGTTAGTATTTTGTGCAGTGGCCATGTAGCTGTCTTGTGTCTCATCACCCCACTTCCTCTTGAAATTCAGAGGTGCTGTGAGGTAATGGTGGCTGAAGAAAATGGGTTCACTCAACAATCTTTCTAGCTTTGCTGGTGAGTTTGGAGAAAGCAATCTCCATTTTGCTCAGCTCAGGGCCCTATAATCTTGGGGCCCTGTGAGAAGCTGTCTTCCCCATGCATAAGCGTCTTGTTTTGATATTAGTTTAGGGGTTGGACTAGATGACCTTAGGGCCCTTTCATACTTAAGTTTCTCTGATTCGTTCAGATCTACATTTCTGTGCCTCCTATTACTGATCACTATTGTAGGAATCAGTGATATTTGCAACACCAGCAGTATGTGTTTGGGAGGGTGGAGAGCAATGTCAGGCTAATTTCCATCCAGTTGAATGATCAATATAGGAACTGAATTGTTTGCAACTTGAAGTGATGCTTTC
Source organism: Sphenodon punctatus (assembly GCA_003113815.1). Classification (NCBI taxonomy): domain Eukaryota; kingdom Metazoa; phylum Chordata; class Lepidosauria; order Sphenodontia; family Sphenodontidae; genus Sphenodon; species Sphenodon punctatus. The sequence continues at coordinate 517,430 of QEPC01011419.1, forward strand.
AGGTTAAGAACAATATTTTAAATGTGTCCTGTTACTAATAAAATTAAAACAATAAATTCAGGCCAATCCATTTGCACCATTGAAAACATTTACTTCTTTTATTTGGGCCAATGAAAACTTGCTTACTCAGTTTTGCTTAGCTAGATTTTCTGACTCTTGAGCAACAGGTGCAAATGCTGTAGGGTAGCATCTGATTCCCTTAAAGTGAAGGGAAAGTTGAATTTTGTAAATTATTTTAGGAAAACTAAATGTTTGGCCTAAACTTGTTTTGTCCCAAACGGATTGCTGCTGCGTTGAGGCTGATTTTGCCTCACTGCAACCTTCCAACTAGCTTATTTGGCAGCCTGGAAAATTCTCCCAGTGCAGGGAATCCTTGGGAGATGAACAACCATCATAGCTGCTCCTATGGCACCCTATGTGTGTGTCCAGCAGAGGGATGTGGCCAGTGAAGTAGAACAGTTGTTATTGTCCCATGGGATCCCTAATGGCCATGACTACTTGGCAGCTGGCCTTAAATTAGAACTGTTCCTGCCTGCTCCAAATTTTGATAAACATTGCTATTAATGGAATACAAGGTGACTTAAAATCAACTTTCCCCTTGCCTTGTATCCTCAGTTGCAGTGAGTAACAGCAGCTCAGGACAGGATCCTGTTCTGAATAGTTTTATTTGCTTTTAAGTTATTACATGGAGTGCAGAGGATGCACAGGACTTGTGGTTAAAAGTTCAGTCAAACTCTGACCACAAAAGAAAATGAAGGTAGTGGTTTCCTCTTGATTTAGCTGCTGCACACCATAAAGATACCACGCCATAACTAAGTATGGAAACTTCTCCAGTAATTCTGTGTGGGAGCACCACTAAGCACAGAATAGGTTCTAGATGGACTGAACCACTTTATACTGAACTGGCTTAAAAAACCTGCAGACATTACTTTTGAATCGCATTCTGCAAGCAAACAATTCAAGCCATCTCAAGCTGGTTTTCTCAATGTGTCTTCAACTGACTTTACAGTTTGTTAGCTGGACTGATTCTAAAATCAGATAGAAGTTGAGGGGGAAATTTCCCAGGGCAGAATCAGCCAAACTTGGAAGACCAGCAGCAACTACTGCTGCTCCGGCAAAAGCCCAGGATGCTAATATAGGATTGAGGTGCATCAACATGACAGCTTGAAGACAGGCTGGTATGCCACCTTTCTACTCTGGGCCTGACTCTAGTGAGAGTGCTTAGGGGGAAAACAATCAAGTCGTTAGCCCATGCTAGGTGGGGCAAACCTGCTTGTTTATTAGGTGTTTGTCAGTTGTTTGCCCCCACTGGACACACGGCCACCACCCACTGGACCCACAGCCCCCATTCACAGCATTGTCTCAGAGCATGTGGAGCCCGCTATGCGGGCTAATGCAGGCTAATATGTGCCCATGGGTCTGCGTCCTGTCAGATTGAGGGCAGCACCTCTGCATGTCCAAGTCCGCCAGCACCATAGAGTCACAGGCGGCAATCCTAGAGCGTCAGAGAAGCAACTACTTCCTGCTCCTCTCAGTGCTTGCGTGCATTGCCAGTGGAGGCTGCCTACAAGTCCATGAAAGACGTGCTGGGGGCTGCCCATTGACTAGACTGGACCTGCAAAACATGTGAGTGGGGGCTGCATGGACCGAACCCGAACTGCAGTGGGTTAATGTCTCGTTTGTTTTCACCCTCAGTCTCTTTTCCAGGAGTGTTTTTCTCTTGCTCTTTAATGAAAATCATTTCCATTTAAACAAACATGATGGAATTGGATGGGTGCTCCGATATTGCATCCCTCCTTTCAGTACTGCCGCTGACACAAATGAAGGCATGTGTCAGGAACTACTGTAAGAAAGTATCTGTCCTGGTCCTGTCAGCCTTTTCCACTGGATGCTCTCTGACAATTAACCCTTTGTGATCGCTTAGTAGCACCATGTCTATAGCAAAAAAACAAACACCGCAAACTGTACTACCTTCAGAAAATGTACGTACGTTAAAAAATGAAATTGTCCTTGCTCGCCTGACCAGGATTCCTGTTCTTACAGCCCAGTCCTCAATTAATGGAGGGGTTTGAGGATCACAACCTTAGTTTGCTTTCATCCTTTTTCATGCAACTGTATTAAGGGGGCTTGAATATTGTGGCTCCACTTTTTATTAATGGAATCAAACAAGAATGCTGGGTCCCAAAGATGAAGCATTGTGGCTATGTACACCAAAATAAAATTAAATTCTTGGCACTCCCTCTATGCCTCTTGTCTTTACCCTGAGGAAAGTGTGCAGCACTTGAACAGAGAAGGGTTTTAGATTATGTAAGGGGATAGACATGTATTTCTGTAAAGTAGTAGTGACCTACTCTGTGGGGAAACACCTATAGGGAATGTGCAGATCCCAGAAGACATCTGTCTCCTTACCTTTCCCATCTAGTCACTGTCAGTCTGCTTCCTGATTGGAGATTTGCACTTTAATAAAAGCATAGGTCCCAATCTTTCAATTACACCATCAGGAACAGACTTCTGCACCATTGTGGTGTCTCACTGGGGCTCTACAGAAGTGTGCACTGATTGCAGGAACTAGGGTGTACGCTTAGGAAATGGGCGGGGGGTGCACCTTTCAGTGAAGGGCTTCTGCAGTGCAGTTTTGGTTTCAGGAAGTTCGTAAAGGAGTGATTTTTAAACCCAAAGCAGTCTTTTAAGCCTTTAGCAAACAATGCTGTGGCTGCCATTGATACTGGTTCTTGTGTTGAATGAGCTGTACTTGAAGCGGTGTTTCCTCTGAGTAAATAGGTGTCCAAAGCTGTAGAATGGGGCTGTTTTTGTTTTGTTAGTAGCAGACACTGAGTGCCTTTGATAGCCCAAGGTGTGCTTCAGTTTTGAACGACTTTGTTTGAAGATCTAGTTATTCAATCTTTTTTGCATGTTCATTCTCTGAGACTGATAGCCAGTCCTCTGAGGCTGTCTTAGGCAAGCAGAGGATGGAAGGCTAAAATAGTTCTGCCCTCCACTCTGCTCATTGGGTATCAATTTTGCAATGAATGGATGCTTCCCACTTTCATCTCTAGACCTTAGGAGTCAAGTGGAGCTCTTTAGTCCCAGACCAGTGCTTGGTAGATGTTTTGCCTTCTGCACTTTCTGGTTGGCAGCGTGCGCTCAGGAGAAGCCTGGGGAGCAGCCACAAAGTCATTCGCCTGTTCTCGAACATTAACAGATGTGAGGAAAGCTTATCCAGCGCGTTTCCTACATTGTGGTCCCTTTCCCCTGCCTCTTGGCTATTCAGTTTTTCGATTTCTTATCTTCTCAGCCACCACTGAAAGGAAAATTTGTCAAGAGGCATAGGAGAGTTCAGTTTCCCAGCTTTTCATCTTTCCTCCCTGGGTGACTGCAACTTGGAACTCCCAAACTCTCAGCCTCTCTTATATTTTACATTTGGGCTCTGTCAGTCAGATGCAGTAGGTACCGTGCTTGTTTCTGTACTGTTGAGATAACAAATACAGTTTTTATTGCATATGTGTTCCTGACATCAAAATGCATCAAGTTCTACATTTTTGCCTTTGGAGGGCACTTCACAACCCTTTCTAGACTGCTGCATTTGGAGTTCTCTTTGCCAATAAGTAACACTGGCTCCTTCACAATTGTCTTTCAGTCTGTGTTTTTTAAATAATTTTTCTCCTTGTACTCTTGTTTTGGTAACCTCAAATGACCAAGTAAACACATGTGCTTTTGGTTACTTGGTCACCATAAAATGAAGTTAAATGCTTGTTCATTTCTTTGAAGTAAGCAATGCTACATCTTTGGGAACAGTGGTATCCTCCTCAACATTTGACTTCACTGTTGTCTGTGTTACTACATTGTTTATCTTAACTAATAGCTCCTGTTTCACCTCTGAGGAATCTGCTGAGGAATCACCCGCTTCTCATTTTACCTTCCCTTTTAGAGCCAACTTGCCCCTCCCCCAATTTCCAGTGCCTCTTCTCTGCTAATGATCCTGCCAGAGTTGCTACCTGGCTGTTGCTCGCCCACAGTGCTAGGCAAGGAGCTTTTTAAAATATACATAAATTTAAATAAATCAACACATGGAAATTAATTTGAATTATTGCTTTCTGGAGACAAGTAGCAACTTATTGTCCCAAATACATTTTAAAGATGTATTACTTTTTCACAAAGTGTTCATTGTCCTTTCCCAACTGCACTCATCATTTCCTTTTAGCCCAGAACTGTGTTAAATACTCAGAATCAATTGTGAAGTTGGATTAATTTGACATTACGGATGCAGGATTAGCTTCTTTCCTTTTTTAGAGCAGTTTGTTTCTCTATTTATGTTTTGGCTAAACCTCTGGCCCAGCAACTAGATTTCAGTGACCATCTTTTATCTGTTCTTTCTCTCACCTGGGGGAACAGCTCCTTTCTCTGAGCTTGTTATCTCTGGGTGAGAAGGGACAGGCAGAAAGATGTTGGACTTCTTGGCAGCTTGATAATCACACCTCTTAAAATGCCACTTGTGTTAAACCGAATTCACTCTCTCATCATGCACAGATCTAGTGTTGACTCTGTAAATTGACTTAAGAAATGCTACTTCATAAAACAAATTATAGAAAAATCCTTGATTTTAAGATGCTTGTCCTTTGTTTCCTCTGCTGCATGGAGAGGTTGAGAGGTATGCTTTGATGGCTGGCAGAATTGGAGATTTCTCAATTAATAATCCATTTGGGGAGGTGTGAAGGGGGGAGAGAGTGTGAATGAGTGCAAAATACATATATGTATGTGGGTGGGTGTTTTTACACACACAAATATATATATTAAAAATATATATTACTTTTAAAAAGAGTCTCAAGAATTAAACTGATTCTTGGATATATGGCGCACTGGGGAAAACTAAGCAAGCAAGACTGATGTGGGAAGCATTTAGCAAGATGATATTTTCACAAAATATGCTCTAAAATTCAAAATATGAGAATATTTGACTTAAAACAGGAGCCAAGAAGAACATGCAGCAGGAGTAGTATACTCTTAGTGTTTTGATCAAATGAGTGAACATCTGTGGACCGTGATGAGCACTTTGGTCCCTATTTATGCCGGGAATAAACAGGACAGGAATTCCCCATCTTCCTTCCCATGTCTGTTTCTGCATCCCTGCGAGATAGCGATCCAGTGCCTTTCTTCACCTAAGACAGAAAGAAAACTGTTTGCAGCATTGTGAAGCAGCTCATTATTGGGCTGTCAAGATGTCCCTGCGCAATGCAGAGGACAACACCAATATGACAGCTATTCACGAGTGTCCTTGACACATTTTTAAACTTTATAAATTTAAGTGTCCTCTTCCAAGTTCCTTCCTGACTCCTCTCCCTTCCACCCTCTAACTTACCCCCTGCCATATTTTGTGATTCTGGTTGAAAAGCAGATGTTGCAGAACAGTCTTTGGGCTGCTTCTGTACAATTCAATTTTTTACTGTTCTTTGAAACAAACAGGTGTTGGAGGGAGGAAAGCTCTCACCAGTGGTTGCTGTTACAGTGAGATCAATAAAAATCTTGATTATATCAAACTATTGTTGGCCGTTTTTTTTTCTTCACGAGTTTCTGATTTTTTATTATTATTATTTTATTTATTAAGCATTTATATAGTGACAGCTGTGTACCTGGTGCTTTACAATTGTTATTATTAGAGACAGGTCCCTGCCCAGTGGGCTTACAATCTAAGATGAACAAGGCTGAGGGAAACACAGGGACAAACACACACACACTCATATTTTACAGGTGAGGCTGAGAGACTGTGACTCGCCCAAGGCCACCCAGTGAGTTCATGGCGAGGGCAGGATTCAAAGCCTGGCTTCCCAGATCCAAGTCCAGCACCTTATCCACTATTGTGACAGGAAAGTGGGGGTTCAGGTGACAGGAGAAATCGCCTCTTGCTTGCAGTTATACGCGGCTGCCTTTTAATCCCTTTTCCTTGAAACTTTCTATTAGAAACTTTGGAAGTCTGGGCAAAAGGCTTAATGCATTTCAGGGCTAGTATCAGGAGCACAAAAATGTCTCCCTTGGAGTCTTGGAAGGAATGGACAACTTAAGTTTGGAGGAGAGGTGAGGGAATCCTGTTCAATCTCGAGATCTCCTGTAGGTTACAGGAGAACTATGCACTGCCACCTCATTTTATCAGAGAAGATACAAAGGCACAATGAGGAACAGAATTCAGGACTTGAGGATGATAGTGATTCCTCAGCTGGCCAACACTCTTGCTACTCAACTGGAGGAGGAAACTTTTAAGTCTTAGCTTTGAAAAGAACTATGTAAGAGCGAGTCATTGATATATTAGAGGATAAGCTAAAATATGTCTTTATTTGCTGGTTGATTTTTTTTTTAAAAAAAATTCCTGTGCTTACCATGAAGAGGAGTTATAAATCAGTTGTTAGTCACATTACTCAAATTCCAGAGCAAATGCTAAAGGCAAAGTGAGTCAAAATGACCCTTCTTATGCAGGAGGCTAGAAGAATGTGGATAGATCCAATTACTGACTAGTTCCCAAACCTCTCGAGTTATGGTGCATCTTAGAAGTGTTTTCTTTGTTCTGGTTCCTGATTTAATGGAACTCTTGTCTGGTTCGTATGCATTGTAAGTTTACATGAGCATGTCTTGATTCGTTCCACTTATTGTAGCAAATGTGCAGGAGAGACATCCGCAGCTTTATGGCATCTCTGGCTGCTGATTTGCACGGTTGATCTTTACAATTATATGCAGATGTTACATCCGATGCATTATATTAGTACAGTGTACAGCAGGGAGAGAGGTAGAGAAGGGACCTTGGTTAATAACTCGGAGAACATTTTCACCTTTCAAGTAAATTACTGCATGGTCTTTAATGTCTCCATTGTCTGACAGAACGTTCCTTGCCGTCCACTTAGCTCAGGCTAGATTCACAGACAGAACCTCTCCTTTTAAGCATGGGGGTCTGATGAATGACCTTTGGTAAATACAGAAGCAATATTTGCCAGAAGCAAACAAATCCATTATCTCTCTCCAATAATGCAGCTTTGTGCCTGTTCACAGCCTTGTATGATCTTCCATGTCTGCATTTTGCTGAAAGTGCTGCTCACCACAAAGAAGCTGCCTGAAGTTTTCAAAGGGCTTGAGCTAGGAACTAGGCGCATAGCACTCTGCCACTCCGTTTTTAAAGCCCACCCAATTCATGTGAATTTTTATCTACAATACCTGCCTTCTCTTACTTGGTTTTTAGATGCCTGCTATTTAAGCATAAATATATTCTTCCCTAGTTCCCTTCTGGGGTTTTCTGCTATTTTGGGGAGGTATACAAACAACGTGTAAACAGGGCTTGCTTTTGTCAACAGCAGTGGTTGAAAATAATCTCATTGATCTTATAAAGAGTGATCCTTTTTTTCCATATGGCAACTCCTTTTTCTATTAGGACTACTTTCCATTCCCATTTTGTGATCCTGCTTGGGGGTCATGATCCCTGAGTTGATAATCTCTGTTGTAACGCATATAGCTTGGTAACTACCCAGTGGATGTTATACCAGGACAAATGGCTTGAAACACTGTTTACACAAACTAGAACAAATATAAATACATTCACTTTCTCCTCTGCCAGCCTCTCTAGAGAATGAGATCAGCTGCAGTTGAGAGACTGAAGGGTCCTTTTGGCTTTTCACCTGTCTTTAAGAACCAATCAGCTGTTGTTCGTTGGTATGCAACAAGGATCCAGAAATCATTCTGGGGCACCTTTTATACAGTATGCAAGTTGCCTCCATACTGTCTCGCCACCTTTTGTCGCTCATTAAGCAGCAACACTAAAAACAGCTGCCTCCACGATCTTCGGTATGTATGAATTCAGATAGCCCTGTGTTTCCCTCAGGCTGCTGCTTCTGTCTCACAATTCTGCCTGTTTTACGCAACTTTGTCCATGGTGCCTGCTGACGGAATGGGACGGGGAAACATGGAATTATCCACTAAGGGAGATGAAGACAGATACATGGTTGAGGGTGAGAAACAGAATATGAGGGAGAGGAAATTGAGTAAAAGCTGTTTTAATATCTTAAAAGGAGCAAACACATTGCAGGAAGGATGATAAAAATATATAAGGAAATAGCCCAAAAGTCATTTGTCCCCAAACAAATTGCTGTAAACTATATCTGCAAAGGGTTGTGTCAGAGGGTTTGTATGAATGAGACAGCCATGAACATACAGGCAACATTCTTGCTCCCATGGGAGGATTATTCAGTGACTTAGATAAACTGCATCACTTTGGATTACAGGTGAGCACTGAATTCAAGGTATCTGCTGTCCTGATCTCTGTGTATGCTCTAAACCTAGGCTATTGTCATGGGTAAATATATTCCCAGGGGCATCTCCTTATAGAGTAGCGATGGGTTAAGTTCCCAACCCGTAGAGCTGTGCCAAGAGCCGCAAAACATGCCTGCGCATGGACCCCTTTGGAACCTCTCCCAGACCGCCTCACTCCTCCATGCTTCTGCTTTGCAGCCAAGACCACAGAGCACCACCAGCTCCTCCAGCCAATCAGAGGGGATTTTCAGACGCGCGCCTCCCCACCCAAGCGGCCTTGTGTGAAAACCCACTGGTAATCAATGGTTAACTAGTGAATACTAGGTGGGTAATGCACTTGTCTAAAACCACTCAGAGACTGCAAAAAAGCTGTGATTAGCTGCTTAAACATGGGTGCAGTGAAGTAAGACACAAGACTATTAAGGTTGCACAGGGCCCGAGACTGGCCCTAGCTGAGAGTTGCACTGGGGGAAGAGGTGGTCTGCATAAGCACAAAGGGAGAAATCCTACGATTCCTAACTGAAGGATTTGGAACAGAGAATTTTAAAAATCTTCTCAAGTTGTCTGTACAGCCATATGAGACATTTGCTCTGCTAATGCATTTTCAGTGCAATCCTTACACCCCAATCTAACTCACTGGAAATAGCTGTAGCTGAAGCAGGAGCTTATATCTCAGCTATCTGATTTCAGTAACCGTGGTTATGTACATCAGACATTAAGTATATGCATGAATGGCAACAAATGCATCTTTATATACCTTAGATATAACTTAGCTGCTGTTATAGTCCAGTTGTTCTAGGAATATTAGCATTGCCATGCAGGGTCAGATCTGTGGTCCATCTAGTCTAGTATTCTGTCTTTGACAGTGGCCAGCCCATAAACTTGCCCCTGTGAAGGTCTCCTCCTACTGTTTATTGCTTGGAAATTGGCTTGACTTGTGGCTGTCATCTTTTCATGTAATCTTCCGCAGGTTGGGTTTGCCACATTGTTATGATGGCTTTTAGATTAAAATCTACCCTGCTTATATTGGCTCTCCTTTTGCAAACATTCCGAGTCTGCATCTTGCCTCTGTGGGAGAAACTGAAAGTCTTCACTGAGATCTACAGCTTCCTCAGTGGCAGCCACATTCTTCTACAATCATGTCCTCGTGGTGGCCTATGGTTATCTGTCCTTTGTCATAGTAGAGCATGCTAAGCGGACTCATTCTGATTGGGATGCAGCAGGAAGCAGGGACTCGATCAGGGTGATAATATTTCAGCAAACTCTGGAGGGGAAAGGAGGAAAAGTAATAAATGTTCCATGATATTTTTTTCCCTGGTGAGGACAGTAAGAAAAGGAAATGAAATGCTTTGCTTCTAGGTGACTGACATCAAGTAATAAAAAAAAGCAGGCTACATTTGCGGAGTTCTGTACAGTTTACAGGGGAGAAAATCCATATCCAGTAACAAACTTCTAGTACTGCAAAGGATTTTTGGAGGACTGAATGCATGAGATGATGAATATCATATGGCTAATTGAGGCTAGGGGCATTAGCAAGGTTGAGGTGTACATTTTTGGCAGACCTTGAAATTCAACCAGCAAGGACCCTAGAATGACAGCAGCAGATGACAACTGACAAGTTGGGTTTAAGAGGTAGAAACAGCAGCATCCACCCATACAAGATGATATAATGGAGTTGAGAAGGGTATTGGAAGCTGCTTAGAGTGTTATTAAAATCAGCATGGACAACCTATCCGTGTCTATTGCTTGAAGGAGATAAAGTATCACTATCAGAACAGTGTCTTCCATGCCCAATACTGAGTACAATGAGTGAAACTGGCATCTCTGTAGCTGGCGGACATAGAGTAAGCACTGAGACAGCCGGGCCTGGGTTGGTCGAAAAGGAGAGATACAGTTGGGTGTCATCCACATACTGATGACACCTCACCCCGAACTCTCTGATCACCTCACCGAGTGACTGCATATACACGTTGAACAGGAGAGGGGACAAAACAGAACCCTGCGGAGCCCCACACGAGAGGTCTCGGTAAGATAAAAAACAACCACTGAGTACCGCCCGCTGAGTTCTCCCGGTCAAGAATGCGCAGAACCATTCAAGAACGATCTCGCCCACCCCCGCGCTGTCCCTCAGGCACATCACCCAACATCTCATGGTCAGTGGTATCAAATGCTGCCGAGAGATCTAACAGGACCAATATGGTCAATCGACCCCGATCCTTCTCGCGTCAGAGATCATCCACCAAAGCCACAAGTGCTGTCTCAGTGCCATGAGCCAGACAAGAGTCAGACTGAGAGGGATCAAGATAACTGACGCGGTTAAGATGCTCCTGTAGCTGCTAAGCCACTACCCGTTCAATAACCTTGAAGGTGAGAGGGAAGGTTAGAGACAGACCGATGGCTGGCAGGGGAGCCAACGTCAAGTGATGGTTTTTTGAGCAGAAGCTGCACCACTGCCTCCTTGAGGCAGCCCGGCACTCTGCCCTCCCATAGGGAGGCGTTGACCACCCCGGCCAGCAACAGCCCCATTGTCTCCCGGCAACTCTTAACCAGCCAGGATGGGCACGGATCTAATTCACAAGAGGTGGCTCGAATGGCCCCAAGCACACCCACCATGTCAGCGGCTGTCACCGACTGAAAGTGATCCCACAAAGTTGGACAAGCCGGGGCTTCTACAGCCTCTACATCCCCCACTGTATTAAGTGTGGCGTTGAGGTCTTGGTGAATACGAGCTATTTTCTCTGCAAAATAATCTGCAAAAAGGTCACAGCAGGCAGAAGATGACTCAACCCCAGGATTGAGAGAGGCCGGACTGACCAGCCCCTGAACAACCTGGAACAGCTCCGCTGAATGGGATTTAGCAGATGCTATGAGGGCAGCAAAGAACTCCCTCTTTGCTGCCCGCATAGCCATGGCATAGACTCGTAAACTAGCTCTATGCCGCAATATGTCGGGTTCAGCATGAGAACGACGCCACCGTCATTCCAACCGTCGCCCCTCCTGCTTCAGTGTCCACAGCTCCTCGGAAAACCAAGGTCTGCGGAGCCTCCGCTTTAGCAACAGACGTCTGGGAGCCATTTGATCAATGGCCTCCGTCAGCAAGGTGTTCCATAGCTTGACGAGATCATCTATGAGACGGTCATCAAGTTCAGAGGGTAACTCCCACAGATCACCTAGAAACCGCACTGGGTCCAACAGCCTCCGGGGCGGACCATCCTAATAGGTTCCACACCCTTCCGGGGGCAGACATGTGCTAGAAGGGAGGACTATCTAAAAGATTCTCTTTAGTAAGTCATGTTCCATCCTATCAAAATCTGACGTCCTGCTGTCCTGTGGGTTATTCAAGTATTAAGACAAAGGGGCAGTGGCACAGCAGCTTGACCACGTCTGTGTTTTCGAAACACTGCTGATAGTCAGTTGGTGCAGTTTAAACCCAAAGCCATTCTGCTTTCAAAGGAAGGGGATGATGACTTTACCTTAAGGTAGAGTCCTGCATAAAGAAACCATGGAGAATACAGTATCTCATCACTTCCAAATGAAAGAATTCTTCCTATTGTTAGTCACTTACCTGCATGTAAGCATTGTTGGTGGGGTGGAATTCCTCTTCCAGCGGGATAGGGCATTCACCCTCACAGCGGAAATCATTGTAATGCTTGGGATACACAATCCAGGATCCCCAGCCTATTTCAGAAAAATCCACATGGAAGTCTACTCTTCTGCACAGACACTTGGACCCAACTCCTCCTGAGCTGTGTAAGAGCTGGTCTTGAGATTTCTTGTGGCGTCTGGGCCTTTTTGGGCTCCCTAGGGGGATCATGTCTGCCTGGATCCCTTGCATAAAGTATTTCGAGGCCTTAACTGTCTGCAGCAGGGTTGAGCTTCCCAGTCCTTTCCCTTCTCTGGAGAGATTAGAGAAAAGTATCAAGAGCACCTGTTTGTCAGCAGAGCCCACTTTACAGCGCTTGCGTACTCTCTTAGGCACCTTTTGGGCATGTTGCCGTGTCCAAGAATGGGCTCTCCAAGGTGATGTCTTTGCCCAGATGCTACTGTTGAGCCGTCTGGAGAGCTGCTCTGTGACTTCCAAGACTATCCAACGTGATGGGAATGAGGGAGAGGCTGAAAATGAGCCCAGATGCAGACTGTCCCGACAATTGTCCTCACTCTGGAAAGTTGTATCTTGCTGGCTAAAAATATGTACCACAACCGGGCCACCAGCCGTATCATATTGTCCCTGGGGCCCAGACAAATGGAGTCGTAACTCAGCTAGCTGTAGCTCTTCTCCATGGCTAATGGATGAGAAGTTGAAAGTGACAGTCCATTTCTGTCCCACCTGATTGACACCTGTGAAAGCAGCAAGAGAGATTAGTGAGAGAGGAAGATTTTCTGGAAACAGCTTTAAGTTTGATGCCCACTGAGCTGCTGTGTGACACTGGGCCTTAGGCAATAACCTTTCCCTCTGGGTTCTGTCTCGTTTACAAAAATTGACTTTTCATTGTAATTCAATGTATTTTTACTGTTCTAAACCATCCTATACCACAGAACCATTTCATCTTTCACATAGTGAAACATTTGGGAACTAAAGAGAGAGAAATATTTTGAAGCAGTTTAATTGCCCATTAGAATGTAAAATGGGGGAGGGGGCTAAGGAGCAAAGGTAATAGTCCCCTCCTTAATTTTGGCCCCTTATACCTCTCTCTGTGGTGGCAGTAAGACTGACACTGCACAGGTCATAGATGGTCAAAATTCCTATGCCATGCTGGTCCTCACCAACATTTGAATTTCCTGGATATCGTTGCCATTTGGGGGTTGAGAGAAACTGAGGGTCAAGGGGAGAGATGTACTCTTCTTTTGGATTGTTGTCAAAGTCCTGTCTCTGGTTCCTTTTGCTGTGTATGCTGAGGGCCAACTAGATTTTAAAGCCAGGAAGCACTGTTTGTGATGATCTAATCTGCCCTCCTGCAGTTGAGCTTTGGTTGTCCAATAGACATTTCTCTTCAGAATCTTTCCCATGCCACCCTGGAAGGAACAACAAAGTGGATGGATTCTGCTTTCTAACCCATTGAATGGGTTCTTTTAGATCAGGCGTGCTCAGCTTGATTCGTCCTGAGGGCCGGAATGTTTGGTTCAGGCCCAACACCGGCCTGCATGTGACCCTGCCCCTAATTTGCATAGCCCCACCCCTAATTTGCATGACTCCATCCCACATGCACATCCAAACCACATGACAAAGCAAAGCTGGCACCCTTTCCCTGAATACAGAAAATGCATATGGCAAAGCAAAACCATATGCAAACCCAGGGCGAACCCACAGCCCCCACCCCCCTCCCCAGTCATGCTTGCAGAGTTCGCAGTGGGCCCTACTTACCTAGAGCAAGACAATGGGAAGAAGGAGCTGAGTTCAGGCACCAGCAGAGGCAGGAGACATCAGGTCGGTGGCAGCAGGAACGAGGGAGCCACGCTCAGCGGAGCACAGAGCTGTGCCTTTAATTGTGCAGCCCGCAGAGGCTTTTGCCTGTGCCGTCAAGTGGAGCCAGCAGCAGCTGCTTTGCTGGAGGCCGGGCTGCTGCTGCTCCCCGGCTCAGCCTGGATGAGGGTGATCTCGGCGCTTTTTCTGCTTCCCGCCTCCCCCACAGCCCGCCTCCTCCCCCACTGTGCCGAGAGCGCCCGCATCCAGGTCAGCTCAGGCCAGCTCCACTCACCGACCCAGGCAAAAGCCTCCGTGGGCCGCACACAATAAAGAGGCCCGTTCGAAAGCGGGTCTCATGAAATGTATCGGCAGGTTGCATGTGGCCCCCGGGCCGTATGTTGTGCAGGCCTGTTTTAGATGGACGGGCTGCGCCAGCCGGCTTCACCCTCAAGTTGACCCGTCCATCCACCAGATGGGGCCGTGGAGCAGGTGCTGCCTGCTCTGGGCCAGCTCCGCTTGCAGCACTCTGGAACCCCCAGCGCACCACCTGTGGAGCAGGCACCGGCCTGAAGCAGAGCTGCCGTCCATCTCTCCAGCGAACCCCTGCTGCAGCTCCACTTTCAGCCAGCCGTTGCCCCGTAAACACCCTACAGTTGCAGACTGATCTGCCTGCAACTCTGTGCTGCAGAGTTGGTCACGCAGGCGGCCTAGGGCAACCACTGGGTCCGTGTAAAAAAGGACCCAGGCGGCTACGGGGTTGCACCCATGGAGCAACTCTGGGGGCAGGCAGCCTCTGCATCCATCAATTTGCACCCAATGTCTCTGGGTTGCCACAGGGACATGTAGATGGCTGTGCCAGAAATACCATACACTGGACACAATTCACGGTCTGACCTGAATCTTCTTTGTGACCGAGTAATGTATTCATATTTTCAGCTTCTCTGTGTGAAAAAGCTTACATTATCATTAGATCATGTTACTTATTATGGCCACGATCCTGAAACCACTTACTCTAGAATCATTCCATTGAAGTAAAGGGGTTGAGGGATTTGGTCTCTGCAGAGTAATTTCTGTGGGTTGGTGTAAGCATTCTACAGAAGAAATACCAGTGCAGCCTAATGGATGAAGTGATCCACCCCACAGTCACAAGCCAAAGGTGCACACCCGCCCCCAGCAGCCTTTGCAGCCCTCATCCCCTCCAGGTGAGCAGGGCTCCACCCCCAGCAGCCTTTGCAGCCCTCATCCCCTCCAGGTGAGCAGGGCTCCACCCCCAGAAGCCCCAGCAGCCTTTGCAGC
>QEPC01011419.1:536721-558555 GCA_003113815.1 Sphenodon punctatus
ACACGCACCTGAGACTTCGCATCCGCCTGAATGTTTGTTTGTCTTCTCCCATGTCTCTCCCGCTGTCCCCTCTCCCTGTCTCCCCCTCCTTGTCTTTTAGATTGTAAGCCACAGGCAGGGACCGCATCTGATTGTATGTTCCGTACAGCGCCAGGTTGCAACTGGCGCTTTATAAATGTTTATTAATAATAATAATAATAATAATAATGAAGTGTTGGACCTGGGAGAGCAGGGTTCAAAGTGGCCTTGGACAAGTCACTCTCTCTCAGCCTCAGTTCCCCAGCTGTAAAAATGGGAATAATAATGACCTACCTTTGAGAGGTTTTGTGTGGGTGAGCTAGATCTAATAAGGATTGTAAATCACATGGTGCAATATAAATAGTAAAAATAATAATGTAAACAAATGGAAAATAAGAGACTAGCATCGTTTCATGAAATATATTTATAGTATCCTGATCAGATTCTTTCTTCATCTCTCTCTGTCTCTCTCTCAAAATAACCCCAATCAGCTATGGCACAGGGCCTTTTAGATGGGAACTAGCGCTCTGGAGCATTGAACTCTCTCTTGGAGCAGCAGGCTACTTGAGAATTCAGATTTCCCTAGTAGAACAAGCTGAAAGAATAACCAATGAAGAAAGTAATTAATAACCTTCTCCCCGCCCTCCCCCCCAAAAAAGGGGGGGACATTCTGCCATCTTCCCCAACCCTCTCTCCGTATCCTGGAATTTGAAAATTTTAAAATAACTGGACAGGATAAATTCTTCCCAATTCCTCCATTCCCCCTCGCCCCCTCCCCCCCGAAAAAACAATCCGATTTTAAACCCCCGAGTTTTCCAAGTGATGGAATTGGCATTTGGCAATAGAAAGCATGACGTCTTTCCTCAAAGCTTGAGAATCCCGAGACATTTTCCTGGAAACAGTCTGCTTCAGGCCTCTGACGGTTACCCCTTGAGAGAGGCAAGTGTAAACCATGTGTATTTAGAAGGAACTGCTGCAGGCTTGTTTGTCTGCTGCAGGCGGTAAACAGCCGTGTATATTTCCATAAACACATTAAAGTTTCCAGTGGGGAAAATGAAGGCTAGCTGTGCTGATGCTATAAATCAATGGAGACATGACAGGTACAGGGCACGCTGAGAGATGCAAAGCAAGCAAGGCAGGCTCAGACTGGATAGCTCGCCTCGCTCTAGCTTGTTCTAGATGGAGACTGATTCCGCAGAGAATTCAAAGAGGTTTCGAGCTCTGCAGCGTGGGGTGCGATTGTTTGCGGGGATGAGAGTTTCCCAAACAAAAGGCTAAATCAATAGGGAGGGTGATGGTCACTGAGATGACGATCTGGTCTGGAGATAATCTAATCAAGCGTAGGTTGAAAGCAGAGGGCTAAAATGTGGATTGCAAATCCGTTTGGCTGACTGGACTGGCGGGGGTGTGGATCCCCCTTCTCGGTGCAAAGAGAAAGCCATCTCGGCTTCCCAGGCCTTCTGCCCGCGGCAGGGAGTATTCAGCCAGACGCGGGGGATGTGGATTGGCGCGGCTTGAGATGTCTGGCGGGGAGATTTCTTTGGCACATCCCCGAGGGGCGGGCCAGCGAGAAGAGCAAACCTGGCGGGAAGGAAAAGCCAGGAGCGGCCCCGGGAAAGCAAAGGCCTTGACTAGACCCCCGCAAACATCCCCCTCGCCCTTCCCATGGAGGAGCTCTGCTGCCTGCAGCCAAAGAACACTGGCCCTACCCTACCGTAACCGCGGGCTCTCCGGCTGCTCAGCCCCACGGCAGCAGCGGTCACAAGACTCCTCCTGTGGCTAAGCGCGTAGGGGGCAGCCTGTACAGCACGGCGGTGCTACATGCTTGGCATGGCTTGGCATGCTGGGTCTGAGACCGAGGCAGGCATAGTGCTGGAATAGCACCGCTCACACGCATCCCAGATCTCTCACACACTATTCCAGTGATACCCATGCGACACTTGAAAGAGGAGCGTGTAAAACTTAGCGTCCAACATGTGAACAGGGGGATTTGTGTGTCACAGCTATGCTGTGCAAGACACGGGGGGTCATTGAAATTATAAATGAAATTTCGTCCACTCACCCCATAAATTTGCAAAACCTTATGTGTGTGCGTGTGTGTGTGTGCGCGCGCGCGCTTCTGCGACAGCTATTGTATAGCCTCTGTGTGAGCGAGATTTGTTCAACCCCCTTCATTTCTCTACAACTTGGCGGAGGGAGGAACGAGAAGGCAGTGGCTGCTGTCAGAGCCGCAAGCTGGGCCGCAGAGGCTAGATCCGATCAATAACGACGCGTCCTTGTAAATGGCAATAGAAATTATAAAACCAAAACCACCACCCGAGGAACAACATCCGCTCTGCGGTGCCGCCCTCTCTCCCAGTTATTACCTGCACCCTCTCTCCAAGGATGAGATTGCCCTGCAGGGGGGGAACAGGCGCCGCTCGCTACACCCTCGTGCAAGGTCATCCCGGGGCTGAGTAAGCAGGTCATTGCCTAGACTAGTGCCCGTCCCATCTGAGCAGTATCTCCCCCCTCCCCAGCACGCACTCCCCCCTGGCAGTGCCTGCCTCACCTGGATAATAGTCTCCCGCCTTGGCAGTGCCCATCCCCACCGGGTGAGTGCCTGCCTGTCCAGCCCGCTCCGTGCCGTCAGCTCGACTTTGGCAACTCCTCACTCACTCACTCAGGAAGTTCTCCGCACAGCTGGGCAGAGCCCACCCCACCAGAATAATGCCCATCCAGCTCGGCAGAGCCCACCCCATCAGGACTCCTTGCTGGTGCCCAGAGAAAAGGAACGCGCCCGGCCCCTTACTGTGTGGCTGCAGGCTCCGGATGATGTCCGCCCGGGACCTGAGCGAGCCCCGGTACAGGCTCAGCATGTAGGCCGAGGGGGCGGGCGAGGAACAGCGTCCGCCCCCGAGGAGAGAGACTCGCGCCGTTGCCTTGGGGCTGCTTCGGCCTTGGGTCAGCCCTGCCAGGAGCAGCAACCACGGAGCTCCGAGGAGACGGTCCCTGCGCATCATCGCGGCTGGCAGGCACCTTCCCTCCTGTCTGGCTGCCTCGGAGGGGCTCAGTTCCCAACTTCTCAGGCATGGACAGCCAGGCTGGCTGCTGGGACACTGGCTTCCTCTCTCAGCAGAGATCCCCCGCCATGGGACTGTGCGCAGCGCCCGGCGGGGCAAGGCAGCGCTCCAGCAGGGGGTGTTTGCCGGTCTGACAGACCAGGAGCACGGCTCACTGCGCAGAGCGCCTCCTCTCCTCTCCTCTCCTCTCCTCTCCGCCCCACACCACACGGCCTCGACACACAGCGGCTTCCCCACGCTCTCACACAGCAAACCCCTCAAGCCCTGCACCCTCACACAACCCCTCAATAAGCCCTGGCTACACCCTCACACACAGCCCCTCAATAAGCCCTTCACCCATCCTCACACAGCCCCTCAGACCTACACCCATCCTCACACAGCCCGTCAGACCTACACCCATCCTCACACAGCCCCTCAGACCTACACCCATCCTCACACAGCCCGTCAGACCTACACCCTCACACACAGCCCCTCAGCCCTACACCCATCGTCATACAACCCCTCAGACCTACACCCATCCTCACACAGCCCCTCAGCCCTACACCCATCCTCACACTGTCACACAGCCCCTCAGCCCTACACCCTCACACACAGCCCCTCAGCCCTACACCCTCACACACAGCCCCTCAGCCCTACACCTATCCTCATACAACCCCTCAGCCTTGCACCCTCACACAGCACCTTCCCTACGCTCTCATACAACCCCTCATCCCTGCTCAGTCCCTTATCCCCTCAGCACTGCATCCTCATACTCCCCTCAGCTGTACACCCTCATACAATCCCTCCAGACACATCCTTATTTATTTATTTACTCAATGACTTGTATTCTGCTACCTCCAGCCCTAGGGCAGCTCGGAGCAGCTCACAAAATCTTTAAAACAATATATAAAAACAATACATAGAAGGGGTTACTAAAACAATGCCAACAACAACAAAGAGGTCCGCAACTGTCTCAAAAGCAACTCATGGTCTACCATATCAAACGCTGCTGAGAGATCTAATAGGACCAGAAGGGTTGAATGTCCTAAATCCATCTCTTGGCGGAGGTTGTCTACCAAGGCTACCAATGCAGTCTTGGTGCCATATCCTAGACGAAAACCTGATTGAAAAGTATCCAAAAAACCGATGCTATCCAGATGACCCTGGAGCTGCTGGGTCACCACCCGTCCAATAACCTTCCCTAAAAGGGGAAGGTTAGAGACAGGTTGGTAGCTGGTGAGGGAATCAACATCCAATTATGTTTTTTTGAGCAGTGGCCCATTCTCACATATAGCCCTTTAGCTTCTTACAGCTTCGTACCTCTACATGTCCCCACACAGCACCCTCCTCATATGCTCAATCTACTCCTTCACACATCCCCTCAGGTACTATTCCTGCCTGTACCCTCACATAGTATCTACCTCTATACCCTGCACAGTCTCTACATCCCACACTTTCACACACAGACTCTCAGGATTCCTCCATCTACTTCATCATACACCCTCTTCCCCCTACATATTCACACCTCCCCAGCCTCAGCTCTAACTTTGTCCAGGCTGTATATTCCACTCAACCCCTCTTCCCTATACCCTAATGCCGCCCTTCTCCATCCTGCTTTCCCCATCACCTCTCACAATCCCTTGACTTCAGATATTCACCTCTACGGTATATCTACTGCACTATCACACAGTTTACTCCTTACCCATGTACCTCCTTCCCTCCTCACACCATCACCATCACATATAAAAAAAACCAGTTTAGATATTCCAGACATACGTAGAAGGGAAAGGTGCTGGTATTCAGGAAGACTAAGCTCTGTGTTATATCAAGGAAAGAACAGAACGATACCATTCCTGTTCATTAAATCATTGTAATGAAAATATTCTTGGTGTTTTAGCACTCTGGAAAGCATTATATTGACTTTTATTACTGTTACTGGGGCTGGGCAATGGGTTACTAAAATGCACTGCCTTGGCAAACCCGGTCAGAGCAAGGAACTCGTGGAGACAGAATGCCCGTCAGGATAGTGGTTGGGCCTTTACCTCTAATTAAAGAGAACGGGCCCCTATCATCATAGGGCGCCACTGATCGAGAAACCAAGGCTGCCCCAATTCCACTCACTCACACACACGAAGGCACAGGGAGGAACAGGTAGTGAGGGTGTCACCTCAGGAAGTGCACGAAGGGCCCCACAGGGGAAGAAAAAACACGGGGCACTCACCTCCGAATACAAGGTACCTGACCTGGGAGGAAGGAAGGGCATGCACTCACCAACCACACTTTCACTCGCAGATTCACGCTCTCAATCACACGCTAGGCAAGGTATCAGGGTAAGGGAGTCCACGCTCACCGGGCTAATGCAGGCAGTTAATACTCAATCCCACTTCACACTCGAGGATGCAAGCAGGTGGGGGCCGGTTTCTGCTAATCACCAGTGCCGTTCCATCGGCGGCGCTGGTTCTTATTCTAAAAGCCCCGCCCCCGTGCATGCCCACAACCGCTCTGAGCGGCGCAGCGGGGGCAGGGGAAGCCCTACGTTGTCTGTCACTGCTGGGGGCATGGCTATGGTTTGCGGTACTGCCGCCGGAGCCGGCGGTGCTCGTGGGGGCGACCCCTGCTCGGGACTCCTGCTAGGCAGGTCAGTGGGGCCTCAGGGCTGCTGGGGGCAGTGCCGGGGTGTTCCCTGAAGAAGGGGAACCCCGCGCCCCCGCCTCCCGCTGACAGCATTTCAGTCTAGCCCCGCANGGCATGGCTATGGTTTGCGGTACTGCCGCCGGAGCCGGCGGTGCTCGTGGGGGCGACCCCTGCTCGGGACTCCTGCTAGGCAGGTCAGTGGGGCCTCAGGGCTGCGGGGGGTGGTGCCGGCGTATTCCTTGAAGAAGGGGAACCCCGCACCCCCGCCTCCCTCTGACAATTACCTACATTCCTAGACATGTTCCATATCAAAGGATAGCACTGAGATGTATACAGAAATAGCTGACAAAGCACAAAAATTACAGTCTAAAATGTAAGGTCCTTAATAGAGTCCTGAATAGAGCAGGAATAATGAATTAATCAAAGTACAGACCCATGTGCCAAACATACCTATTCAGCCACTGCATCTATCTCTTCTCTGCTCTTCTGTCTGCCTGCTTGATTATAAACTTCAGAATTTCATAAATAAATCTGTTCCCCTTTCCCTGTCTCCCCTCCCCCTGTCTTTAGATTGTAAGCTCTCGGGCAGGGACCATGTCTATCTTGTTTTTTGTAAAGCACCAGGTACATTGCTGGTGCTATATAAATGCTTATAATAAATAATAAATAATAATAATAATTAATAAAGCAAATAATTTTAAGGCCCTAATCCTGTAAACATCTACTATTATGTGCAGTCTCACTGACATCAGTTACGCATGCAAGTAAATGTTTGCAAGACAGAAGACTAAAAAAGATATAACTCTATTATTTTATTCTATTCTATTTTTAATGTATACTCTGCCCATCCAAAAAGGCTCAAGGTTGCTTACAACAATTTAAAACAGCATAACAAACACCATGAGCTTAATTAGAAAATTAAATTACATATATAATCCTCCCAAACAACCCCCAACTCACCCACCTACCCTCAACCCACCCATGTTTGTACCCTCCTCTCACATGGCATTTCCCCCAACCCTCAACCCCATTACCCTACTCCACTCCATCCCCCATCATCACAACCCAAACCTATCTGTCCCCCACACTTGTACCCCCTCTAAATGGAGGAGGGTTGTGGTATCCCTGCCCCCCACAAATCTAGTCCTCCCCCATGCTCATACCCCCCTTTCACTGGGGGGCATGGTATTCCCACTCACCCCCATGCCCATTCCCCACTCTTCCTCCCTCCATTAACATTATAACTGCAAGGAGCTGGACACCCCTAAAATTGATGGCTGGGTCCTAAAAGTCTGGTGTTAGTATGGAAAAACTAACACACCAAGTCAGTGTCCTACAGGGAAGAAGGAAGAAAGATAGCTATTTAGAATCTGATTAAAGTTTTTGGAGTTTGCAGGAAAAGAACTATCTCTTGTCCATAAACCTGCAACTTTAAGAACTTTTATTTTAAAAGAATATTGAAATGAAGCTTGTGTGGTAATCTTTGATATGGAAAGGGGCATGGCTTCACTGAAAATTGTTTGTAGATGATAACGTGTTTATATAAATACAGATGATCTGATGTATTTTCATATATCAAGCATTCATAATAACAGGGTGATCACTTAATCATCTGACCATTACAAATAGGGATAAAATACAACACAGATGAATAAATTATCACCTTGTAGATAAATTGTATTTTTGGCTCTTTCAATAAAAGATATTTAAAAAGAAAAAGAAAATTGCCAATATAACCACAGAGTCACTCATTGGGTTGACTGCTTAAGAAAGGAATTTGGGCTTGCCAGGCACCAAGGCTGTTGCTGTGAGCGCTCCCTGTAGGATTCGGTTGGTGCTGCAGCCCTCCTCCATCCCTTGTTCTCTATTGGCTATGGTGATGATGACACAGAACGTTCCGTAGCCAACAAGGTGTTGTTGGTGCTGCCTCCCCAGCTGTGCCTGCAGAATAACAGCAGCAGCAGCAGCACTTTCCAAATGGTTGGGACCCTGAACGTAGGCTTCAGGGACCTGTTCTCTAACCTGCCCTCTGCATCAAAAGTATGTGTGTGTGTGTGCGCGTGTGTGTACACGCATTTGAGTACACACACACCCCAGCATCCTGATATAGAAGTGAAGTCCACATGCTTCTGCTTTTCAAACACAATAATCAGTCTACATCAGCGTGTAGTAGTTTATGTCACTAAAGTTATCTCTTCAAGGGAAGCTAAGTTATTAATAATGAAAGCTGAGATTCTTACTCTTTAAGATGAATGGGTCTCTCTTGCCAAGGGACTGGGAAGATCCCTTCCTTCCAGTTCGTTAGTGGGTTTAAATATCTAACTTTAGGCACTGAAGTTTGAAAGTTGGACCCAGTGTGTGAAATGCCTCTCCCATGCTCTGAAATCTTGGAATGTCAAATTACTGGTAGCAGTTTTCGGCAAACAATTTCCACCAATTTGTTTTTCTTTATAAGTTTTCACCAGCCTTATAAAAAGAGCAATACTTTGTGCTTGTATCACTTTGTTAAAACTGAGGATGGCAAAGAGCTGTTTCCCACGATTGACCCTCAAAGAAGGTAAGACAAACAGAGAGATCATTGCCACCCACCACCCTATAGTGTACATTGCAAAAGCCAGTTAACAGCACACAGTAATTCTGCATGAGAGGCAGGAAATGAAGAAGAATACTGTATTCAGTTGAAATGGAAGAAGAAAACTTGGAAATGCCAGGAGGAGTTTGACTGAGTCAGAATTTGTCTAGGTGGCCAGGATTAACATCTTTGGTCTTTCAAAAATTTGCCATGGGATTATTTTCAGTGACCACAGGGAGCCTGGATTGGTTCTTAATACCCTGCTGGTCGTTTCCTTGGCTCTGATGGGAAGGGAAAAGCTACCTACTAAATTATCAGCACCCCATCTTTCAGCACCATAGTGTTCCTTCTCATTCAAGTGCTGATACAACTTTGCTTGTGAGAGTGTTGACAGTCATGCCACTGGGTGCTATGGATGCAAACCAAAGAAGGAGAAAAGGGAAAGCAAGTGACAGGATTGAAATGGACAGGGGAGGGGGCTGCCTGTGGGAATCTGTCCCTGGCCTATGGCTTCTTTGGGCGCCGGTTACTGTCAAGCAAGCATGATTGATAAGGGCCCTAGGAATATCCCTGGAGCAGATGTAGGAACTGCCCTTTGCTAGTCCCTGCAGGTCCTCTGACTCAGCAGGTCTATTGGGGGTGAAGGGTGACAAGAAGGAGGAAGCATGGCTATTATCAGGGGGTACAACCGAGACAGTAATAATTTTGCTGACACACTGAGAAGAGAACTTGAGACTTTTAAAGCTAACAGTGTGAGTCTCTACAATCTGAACTAAACTGCCAGTTTCCACAACTGGGTTGGAAGACACATATTCTCTCTGAAATAATCTGGCATACCTCCAGTGGTTTACCCAAGATGGGGGCTTGGGAGGGGGCATTGCAGTTTAAAGTGCAAGCGGAGGGTTGGGGTAGGATAACTTGAGGTATCCAGGCACCCCCAGAATAGGGAGACATTACCCTTTCCCGCCTGTATCCACACTTGGATGAATCCATGTACTCCATACCTACCAACATTGCCAGCAGCCAAAGAGACAAGCTCTGGCCCCTCTGCCAATAAGCTCCACCCCTCATGACCGTACATGTGTACACACAACACTCCAAGTGCATAAAGAGGGACAAAAGCTCTCCTGATTACCATTCCACTAGTTACCATTAGTTTATTTCCATCCCATCATCCTCTCAAGTGCTTTTCCTAGGAGGCAGCCAGAAAAGAGGTGCCTGGGGCTTAAATAAAGGTATTTTTTAGTCTGTCTCTCTCTCCTGAAAGAGAGACTTTTGCCCTTAAAAGAGGGACAGTGGGATTCATCACCCAAAGAGTATTGTTTCTCCTAAGCAGGGACTGTTGTGAGGTATGATATACTCTGTCTAAAAAGGAGTAGCTGTTTCCACTGAATGCTTTTCCTGTCTGATACTGGTCAATAAGACAAGAATGGGATTTTGATTTGCCAATCTCATGCAGAACTAGGCCCCCCAAGTTACATGCAGATTATGTGACCACACAGGACCTCATGTGTTTGCGGAGGGAGGGAGGATCCTTGTCCATCTTAGATTGTAAGCCCACTGGGCAGGAACCTGTCCCAAAAAACCTGTGACTGTAAAGTGCTGCACGCACTTAGTAGCACTATAAAAATGAGTAGTAGTGGCAGTAGCAGTAGCAGGGGTCCCCCAATCAATGGGATCCGTGAATAAACTTGAAGTGACAACATGACTGTGAGAAGCACTGATGTGGGGAACCTCGTGCATGGAAGGCGTGTGGGGATTTGAAAGCCTCCCCCTAACACATGGAACTCATGAATAGACATACTTTTGTTGAGGAGGACCTATATCACAATTTTGCACAAGGGCCTGATTTCTCTGGATCTGGCACTGGTCCCATGGAAGTGCAAATCTTGCATATACCTCTTAGCATTCAGGGTGTTTTTAAGCAAGACACCCATGCACGGGCTCCCCACCGTCTACGCATCCAACTGCTTGTGTGACGGTGGGGTGTGGGGAGGCGCGTTCGCGTGATCCAGGCAGCGGCCACTCATGGCCATGTACAGAGCACTTCTGGAAAAATCCAGAGTGCCCCATGCAGGCTAGGGTAGCTGCCTCCACACTAGGAGGTGTGGGCCTAGGGCAGCTATGCTGTGCGCCTGCACCCATTTAAAACATCCTCTGAGTCCCCAGTCTGGGGCACAATGGGGGACAAACACTATCAGTGACAGGTCCAACAAGAACCTCAGCAATTGTGCCAGAAGCTTATGCAGCTTCTACTATTGGGCACATCAGCAGCTTATACTAGAAAAATAAATCTTAATCTACGGTATTGAGTCTTCAAGTGCATTAAAAAAGAAAACAACCCAACGTTTTAATTGTTGGAAATGGCTTTTTCATTTCTCAGCACTTAGGTAGGTCAGTTACACTTTCTCGTTCAGATCAGCCAAATAACGTTTGATTTGCAAACCTTGGAGGAGACTGGTTGATCAATTCCCTCTGTTGGAAGGATGCTTTTAACAAAAAAGACCATGGCTTTGAGGCAGCTTTTGCCCTTTTCCTTTCTTTTGCACAAAACTTAACGTGGGTTCGAATGTGTTCTGAGTGAGTGGATGGTCAGGTGCCCTGAACCCTGAGCGGAGTAGCACACACTAACAGAGGGGGGAGGGCAGAGGTGGGTCTGGAAGGGGTGCTGCCCTGGAAGCACGGGGCTACTAGTCGCGCAGTGCCATCTGTCCCGAGCTCAGGGAACAGCTGCTGCAGCTGTGGAGTCGAAAGGAGCTGGCTGCGCATGCTCGGCCCCCGGGGCGCTTTGCCGAGTCTGGCGCAAGGAGCTCGGCTTCCCCCAGGAACAATCATCGGGGAGGGGGTGCTAAAGAGAAGCGGCAGGGGCTCGGGGCGTGGATTCGCAGCAGAGAAAGTTGATGAGTCCGGAACAAAGGCTGCTCCACCGCCCTGGACCCCGACGAGTGAGGGGGGAGATGCAGCCACTCCGGTGAGTACGATCCGCCCCCGCCTCTCTTCCCGGCCAAGTGATCGAGGCAGCGGAGATCGGATGCACCGGGCTTTGCTCTGCCTGCGGGCTCCCCGCCCTGCCGCGGCGGGACAGAGCAGCTCGGAGCATAGCGGGGATCTGGCCAAACGCTGTCGGGGCAGACTCTCGCTCTCTCCTCCGGAATCAGCGCTGAGGGGGTATCCGGGCGGCCTCTCCTGCCTCGCCGCTCATCGATCCCTGCCCTCCTCTTTACCACCTACAAGAGCCCCGCCCTAGTTTGTGGGGAAGGAGAGGAAATCGGGCAGCTGTCTCTGATCCCCTCTTCTCCATTGAAACGAAACCTGGTGCTTGTTTCCTTAAGTGTTCTCCCCTGGCAAAACCCCTCTCCAGAGAGCTGCGGGTAGAACCTGAGACCCCGGGACCATTAGCAGGAAAGTCTGATCAGGAGGAAATGTTGCCTTGTGAGGTCCCCCCTGAATTAGGAAGGCTGCTTGTGTTTGGTGCAAGAAGCTGCAAGGGCTTTACAGACAAGGGGTAGCGTGTGTGTCTTGCATTTCTTGGGAGAAGTAGCCCAAGGCTAGATTGGAATAGGTCCTGGTGCAGAAGAAGGGATGCCCCCCAGAGGCAGAGGACACAGCTGCACCAGGGCGTGTGTGGCCGCCCAGGCAGAGGCTCGTGGACCCTGGTGCAGGCAGCCACGCTGCCGGTCTGTATTCTAGCTGTACCTTAACAGCAATAGATGCAGTTATTGTCTGTTGGATGCTCTCCAGCCTGCCTGCTGCAGGGTTTGGTGTAAGGGATTGAATTGTTTTCGGTGCCCCAGTCATTCAGAAGATGCAGGGGCTGGCTTCCCAGTCCAGTGGCCTGCTAAGGGTGAAGTTGGGTGGTTATCTTCAGAAGGGCAGTCCAGGACCCGGAGGGCTCTTACTCCCAGCCAATCTTAGCAGGGAGTAGAAGGGTTCAAACCTGGATTTCCAAAACCAGTCTAGAACTTGCAGTGTGTGCTGGATACAGTGCTGCTGTTCCCTGCCAAGCAGCTGGTGGATGGAGAGCAGGAGTGCTATAGCCAGCACTGAAGTCCTGGGCTGGGGCTTGTCGTTTTTTTGTTTCAAAAGCAATTGTGAAATGGTGAAACACTGAGAATTTTTACACACACGTTAAAGTTCCGGATGTTTCAATCTTCTGGGTTTACAAGTCCATAAGTAAGTTCCGGATTTCTTTTTCACACGCACACACTGCCCTGAGGCAGCCTAAAGTAGATGGAAACCAAGTGACCGCAGCTGCCTGGGGCAAAGCAGTTTACCAGGAGAACCTTTTACACACAAAAGTTCTGTGAGAAGTTTCACACAGAATTTCAAAGATCTGGATGTTTAAGATCTGGGCGAGTGATTTAGACACACAGAAAGTTCTGGATGTTACAGCAAACATCCAGGAGAAATGTGTGTCTAAAAACACCCACTGTTTTATAGGCATGGAGACAAAGTAGTTCATATCAGAACTACTTTATCTCCTCCTCCAAATGATGGTCGGAGGGGCAGAACCCAGCAACCACGTTCTCTTTCACCTCTAGGTCATGGGTTTGAATCTGGTCCAGGCTGGTTGTGACACAAGAGGTCACTGAGTTGACTGATTATTTATTTATGCAAAACAAAAACAAAAAACAACTTTAAAATAAATTGGAGCCACTAAGCTGTGGAGATAGCTAAGTTGTGTGGTCTTTTATTATCACCTTTGTCCTTCCTCACCTTTTTCTTCTATGGTTTGCTCCTGACACTTGTTGACTCTTGTTTCAGATTAGATAAACCTTGCCTGGTGAGGCTGCATCTTTTTATATGTTGTTGCAGTGCCAAATACAAGGTGTCCTCAGTCCTGTCTTTATCTTGCTGTAATTTGTTTTAAAAAAGGAAAGTTTTGCTAGATGATTAACAGTCTTCCTCTAGGGCATTTTTTTGCTTTGTGAGTCTACTTGGAGTCAAGGAGAAAAATATAATGAGCAACAAAAATGGAAGAGACGGTGGGTGGAGGCACTCTGTAATGTGTGTGTGTGTAATGTGTGTGTCCTTCTGTCCATCTTGGATAAGACAAATCCTGAGAACTGAAGATATTTAGATATTTCCATTCTTTTGATTGATGGGATGCAGTAATCTAAGATGTTCTGTTAATGAAGTCCCCTCCTCTGAAATTTCTCTCACCGTTGTAATCATAGTGTTGTTACGCAATACATTTCTTGAAAATAAATCCCTATCCAATAGCTAAAACTTTAGGATTGTTTAGGGAGATGTCCTTATTTTAGCTCTCCAGCAGGGGTCACTATAGGGTAGCAGTTCTGAAGACCTGATATTGGGGTGAAAAAATTATCTATTCTTCTTCTTATTAGCACAAGCAGTGTACCTGGCTCTGTACAATCAATAGTTATAGACAGGTCCCTAACCTGAGGGGGCTTATAATCTAAGAGAGACAAGGGAGAGGTTGACTTCGGGAGAGAGGCAAGGATACATTCATGAGGTAGAGAAGTTGCAGGCACACGTGCTTAGCTTAGTTACAGGGAACTAATGTAGTAACTTAGCTACAGGGAAGACATTCTGAGTGAGTGGGGTGAAGAGGATGCAGTTTCACTCATGATGAGTTAGGGAAGGCCTGAGAGAAGGTACATTTTCAGGAGGGATTTGAAAACTGGAAGGGAGGGAGCAGATCAAATGTATCCAGGGAGAGAGTTGCAGGCATGGGGGGAAGCAAGAGAGAAGGGGTGAAGATGTTTAGAGGAGCAAGGGGGTGCGAGCAGGTGAGGGTGGGAGCAGAGGAGGAGCAATGCTCCCAGACAGGAGTGTGCTAGGATACAAGTGTGGAGAGAGATGGGGGAGCAAGGCCCTGAAGAGCCTTGAAGGTGAAGACCAGGAACTCGTGCTGAATGCGTTCCCATAGAGGGAGTCGGCCTATGATGGAGGGGAGAGGCTGATTGTGGTCAAAGTGATGGGCAAGGTAGATGACTTTGGCAGCCGAGCGTTGAATTGGAGACAAGTGGGGTGGGGTGGGGGGTGAGAACAGGGGAGACCAGTAAGGAGGAAGTTGCAGTAGTCAAGGCGAGAGATGACTAGAGCAGGGACTAGGGTTTTTGCAGCGGCAACAGTAAGACAGGGCTGGATTTTAGCAATATTATACACAGTGAAGCGACAGGATTTAGCGACAGCCTGGATCTGAAGTGTAAAGGAGAGGAAGAGTAAAAGATGAATCCCAGACTATGCATCTGAAGGACAGGCTTGGATGGTGACACCCTAAATGGAAATTGGAATGGGATGGGGAGGATTCCAATTCAGTGGAATAGGAGGGGAATGTTTAGGGGGGAAGATGAGGAGTTTGGTCTTAGCTATATTAAGTCTGAGTTGGCGGCAAAACGTCCAAGCAGAGATGTCAGACAGACAGACAGCGATATGAGGCTGCTTGCCTGCGTTCAGGTAGGGTCAGGGACCAATGGGAGTTTCTCATGTTACCGTGGTCACATGAAACTCCTGTTCATGGGGGGGGGGGGGGGGCTTAGCATTATTTCTCCATTCTTCTGTTAAATTTAATAATGTGAAACAGGGCTGAATTTTGAGCCCTATCTCGTGTTATTTAATCGGGGGAACAGGAAAATAATGCTAAAACCCTTGTGCCCACAATTGGGGTTTTTGCGCACGTAACCACAGTAACATGAGTTAAACTCATGTTAGTCCCCACCTCTTACTGAATGTGGCTAAACGGCCATACAGTTGTGTGCCATCAGCATACAGGTGATACTGGAAGCTGTGAGATTCAATGAGTTTACCCATAAGAAGTGCCATACTGAGTCTGACCAATTGTCCATTGAGCCCCGCACCTGTCTCTGACAGTGGCCAATCTTGGTTACTTGAAGAAGTACCCAACAGGTCACTGTAGGGCAATCTATTCCCTGCTGTTCACTTCCAGAGGAAGCATGTAAAGGGAGAAGAGAAGAGAGCCTAGGGCAGAGCCTTGGGGACTTCCACAGAGAGGGGAAGCACTGCAGCATAGCAGAGGTACCAGCAAGAGAAACGTTGAAGGAACAGTTCAAGAGATATGACGGAAACCAGTCAAGAACAGAGTCCTGGAAACCAAGGGAGCATAGTGAGGAGGCCATGGTCAACAGTGTCAAATGCAATGGATCAGGGAGGACAAGAATGGTGTAGAGGACCTTAGACTTGGCTAAGAGAACGTCATCAGTGATTTTGGCAAGGGCAGTCTCAGTTGAGTGGAGAGGGTGGAAGCCTGATTGAAGGAGGCCAAGGATGGAATTTAAAGAGAGGAAATCAAGACAGTGCGTGTAGATAGCCCACTCCAGGAGCTTGGAAGCGAAGGGTAGGAGTGAAATGGGGTGATATTTGGAAGGGTCGGAGGGGTCAAGAGTGGGTTTCTTAAGGATAGGGTATGTTTGAAAGCTAATGGAAATGACCCAGTAGACAGGGAGAGATTGATGATGTGCAGCAGAGAAGGCACAGCAGTGTGGGCAATTGTTGTTAAGAGGTGAGAGGAGATGGGGGCAGGTGGAGGGGTTGGATGAAGAGAGGAGGGATGTGACATCAAGGGAAGCTAGGGAGAAGGAGAAGAGCGGCAGGAGGGGAATAGCAGGGAAGGAAATAGGGGAGGGAGAGGATTGAGAAGCAATAACAAGGCAGGTGATCTAGTGGCTTGGAGTTGTAGGAACTCAATAACTTGTCCTTGGCTTTAAAGTAATATTTTTAGATTACATATACATGTGAGTTTGGTCTTGGTCTGACCCCCAGTGGACAGTTGTGCACATTACAAAAGCACCACATAATTTATCATGATGTCTGTTAGTTGGTGAGGGGACTCGGATGTGAAAAAGCATGAATGTGGGAAACTTTCTCAGCAGCTGTTCTAGTCCTGGCTTCAGTATTTGGTTGTTAGTCCCTTATTTTCTATAGTAATAATTCAACTAAAAATGAAGTGGAAGGGCAGTTATGTTGGAACTGTCTGCTGCTTTCTTAGAAGTCACTATCTGAGAGTCTTCCTCGGCATTGAAAACTTCCTTCATTTTTCCTGCGAAGAAATTGCACTGTTAAGGTCATGTGTGAAAATGCTGACTCTACCTCCTCCTGGACTCCAGGAATAGGATTAATTTCCCCCAGTTATGAGTCTGAGATGATTTGCCATCACTCAGTTGTGAATGTTTTGGAAAGTTTCTGAATGAATGTAACACCGTTGCACATTCTTGCCATTTTGAAAATGACCAGTGTGTGCTAAATGAAGTGATAAAAGGCAGTGTAAGGAAGCTGGTATGTGATGCCCTGTGGAGTGGGGAAAGCCTATGGCCTTCTAGAATTAGAAAGTATCCTTTGAATAATAGGTATTTTCCTTTCTGGGGAAGGGATGCATCCCTCAAAACTATGAGGATCCTACCCACACACCACCTTTGAGTTTTCACATAACCTCCTTTTGCTCTGGTTTAGTCTCCTTTTAGGATGGATTAATTCTGTTTAATTGGTTTGAGGAGTAACTGAATGATTCCAGCCACTTCTAGAGGCTTGGAGCACTGTTAATTTCAGTTCCTGCTGGTTTGTGGGGGGAAAGACTGGGAATTAATGCGACCCCAAATCTCTGGCATGCCTGTGCAACAGAGCACTAGTAATTACAATTGGCCCTTCTTTGATAACTTAGACCCACCCATTTGTAGAACTATTCATGATGAATTTGATTCTGGCTGTAGGGAAGTACAAGATGAACCTGGGTCTAGTGTCTGTTACTAGGACTCCTTGGAGTTGCTTGTCAGGCATAGACTAGGACTACTTAGGGTCTTCAACAATACCCTGCATTGCCTGCTTTATCTTCTCCATTCGGTCCCTTGTGGATTCATCTCCTTTTAAGAGGCATTGGTGGTACTGATGTCAACAAAAGCATTCTGGGGCACCTCCCCCCTGCAGCGTGTGGGTGGTGGTGGTGGTGGGCATCCATGCACTGGTGTGGTGGTGGGTGAGGGGATGGGTGTCCGCCTATGGAAACACCATGGGTGGAAGTGGGTGTGCGCTTCCGGTGTGCACACATCTCCATCCATCACTCACTCACAGAGCTAACAGAAAAAACGAAGGAGGCTTTGTGGGTGGAGATGGATGTGTGCCCATGGAAAAGGGCGCACACCCACCTTCACCCATCATGGCTACACACCTATCCCCCCGCCCACCGCTGTCCATGGGAAAAAAGGCCCTCTCCCTCGCCAAATGCCTGATGGAACAGCCAGGTCTTACGGTTCCTACGGAAGGCAGGGAGGTCCGGGGCCAGATGGGTCCCCACCGGGAGGGAGTTCCAGAGGCACGGCAACCAAGAACGCCCTATTCTGCGTGGCCCCCTGGAAAACCTAGGGGAACTCCAACACGACACCCCCAGATGACCGCAGGGGCCGATCTAGAACCTGGGGAGTGAGGTGGTCTCACAAATAAGCAGGGTCCAGGCCGTGTAAGGCTTTATAGGTTAAAACCAACACTTTGAATCGGGCCCGGAAGACTACTGGCAGCCAGTACAGAGATCAGAGCACTGGCGTAATGTGCTCCCGGCGGCCCAGCCCCACGAGGAGCCAGGCCGCCGCATTCTGCACCAGCTGCAGCTTCTGAGTCGCCACCATAGATAGCCCCACGTAGAGCACGTTACAGTAGTCTAACCGAGAGGTAATAAAAGCATGGATGATCATGGCCAGGTCAGGAACCGAAACCAGTGGCCAAAGCCGCTGCACCAGATGTAACTGGCGGAAGGCACTCCTCGCCACAGCCTCCACCTGGAGATCCAGGCTGAGCAGCGCATCGAGGAGCACCTCCAAGGTCCGTACCTGGGAAGTCAGCAGAGGGCAGACCCCATCAATCGACGGGCAGTCAATTCCGCCGACTTAACCACTAACATCACCTCCATCTTGTCAGGATTCAGTTGCAGTTGGTTAGCCCTCATCCAGTCCCCCACAGCTGCCAAACACCGGGTAAGCACCGAGACAGCTGGGCCTGGGTCGATCGAAAATGTGAGATACAGTTGGGTGTCATCCGCATACTGATGACACCTCACCCCGAACTCTCTGATCACCTCACCAAACGGCTGCACATACATGTTTAACAGGAGAGGGGACAAAACCGAACCTTGTGGGACCCCACTCGGGAGGTCTCGGTAAGATGAAGAACAGTCATCGAGTACCACCCGCTGAGTTCTTCGGGTCAGGAATGATTGGAGCCATTCAAGAACGATCCCTCACTGTCCCGCAGGCGCGTCACCAACATCTCATGGTCAATGGTATCAAATGCTGCTGACAGATCTAATAAGACCAGTAAAGTCGAACTACCCCGGTCCTTTCCCCAGCAGAGATCATCCACCAGGGCCACAAGTGCTGTCTCAGTGCCATGACCCGGACGGAAGCAAGACTGTGAAGGATCAAGATAACTGACGTGGTCAAGATGCTCTTGGAGCTGCTGAGCCACTATCCGTTCAATAACGTTCCCTAAAAAGGGAAGGTTAGAGACAGGCCGATAGCTGACAGGGGAGTCAGCATCAAGCGATGGCTTCTTGAGCAGAGGCCACACCACCGCCTCCTTGAGACAGCCTGGCACTCTGCCCTCCCGCAGGGAGGTGTTGACCACCCCGGCCAGCAACGGCCCTGTTGTCTCCCAGCAGCTCTTAACCAGCCAGGATGGGCATGGATCTAATTCACAAGAGGTGGCTCGAACAGCCCCAAGCACCCCCACAATGTCAGCGGGTGTCACCGACTGAAAGTGATCCCACAAAATCGGACAAGCCGGGGCTTCTACAGCCTGTACCTCCTCCACTGCATTAAGTGTGGCATTGAGGTCTTGGTGAATACGAGCGACTTTCTCTGCAAAATAATCTGCAAAAAGGTCACAGCGGGAGGAAGATGACTCAACCCCTGGGTTGAGGGAGGCCGGACTGACCAGCGCCCGTACAACCCAGAACAGCTCCGCTGGACGGGATTTTGTGGACGCTATGAGGGTAGCAAAGAACTCCCTCTTTGCTGTCTGCATAGCCATAGCATAGGCTCGTAAACTAGCTCTATGTCGCAATTCGACACAGTCGATCATGAGGTGTTGGTGACTCACCTGCGGGACCATGCCGGGATTGGCGGGACGGTCTTGGACGGTTTCGTTAATTCCTGGCTGGGAGAACTCACCGGGTGGTCTTGGGGGAGTGTACATCTTCCTCCCGGGACCTCACATGTGGAGTCCCACAGGGTGCCATTCTGTCCCCCCTCTTGTTTAACATCTATATGTAGCCTTAGGGGAGATCGTGAGAGGGTTTCAGGGCATGCAGTGTCATCAGTATGCTGATGACACTCAGCTCTACCTCTCTTTTTCCATCGACCCAGGCCATGCAGTCTCTTTATTTTCCCAGTGCCTGTCGGCTGTGGGGGCTTGGATGAGGCTGAGCCATCTGCAGCTGAATCCTGACAAGATGGAGGTGATGTTGGTGGCTGAGGGCCTGGGAGTGGTTCAATCTCCTCTTTGGGTGGGGTGGGGATCTGCCCTCCCATTGTTTCGCAGGTACGGAGTCTGGGTGTGCTCCTTGATTCACGACTCAGCCTGGAATCTCAGGTTGTGGTCGTGGCAGGGAGTGTGTTTCAGCAGTTGCATCTTGCCCGGCGGCTTCGGCCGTATCTCTCAGACTCTGACTCGCCACTGTCATCCATGCCTTCATCACCTTGAGGCTGGATTTCTGCAATGCATTCTACGTGGGCCTGCCCGAGAAGCTGGTCCGGAGGCTGCTGGTGGTGCAGAATGCCGCAGTCCGTCTCCTTACTGGGGTGGGCCGCAGGGAGCACATGACACCTGTGCTCCGGGCTTTGCGCTGGCTGCCTATAAAGCACCGGGCTAGGTTCTTCTTTGAGGATCTCCGCAATTCTCACTATTGAGATTCACTTCCTGCTTCGGAAAACCTCTTGTCAGCAGTTTCCAGGCAGAAGATGTCCTGGAAAGATCTAGAGCAGGGTGAGGGTTCCATCCCTCCTCCCCCATCCACTCCCGAGAAAAGCGCGGGCCGCAGATCGCGCGGGAGTGTATAAAAGGAAGCAGAGCCTTCGCCGCCTCAGTTCCTTCCAACCGTGTCGCAATTGAAAGACCTCCGTCCTTCTCAGCACAAGTCAGTAGTTTACCTCACAGAGAAGGACTTCATTCTCTGGTAAATTATCATCGTTTTTCTTCCTAGGAAAAAGAGAAAAACAGAAGAACTTGCAGTTGGGTTCTGCCCCACCCTGCGGGGTTCCCTCCCACTCCCCCCCCAGAGCCTACCGCCTACCTCTACCGGACCAGCAAAGTATGCCCAAACCACCGGGCTTCAAGCGGTGCATCTCCTGCCCCGCCACGCTCTCAGTGAGTGATACTCAAGAGCTTTGCCTCTCCTGCCTGGGAGAAAGAAGGAAATAACACCAGGACTTGCTCTTACTGCGCTCTTCTCTCCTCTTGGACAAAAAGAGCGCATGCTCTGAGACTGCAGGAGCTCCTTACTAGGAGAGCACTCCAGGGGGCGAAGAAGGGCCTCTGTCCCTCTCGTCTAAGCACCAGACCTCCATGGAGCCATCAGTCCCTTCCCAGGCCGCTTCCTCCCACACTCCGAAGATGGGATCCGTGGCCTCGGTACCGCTGCCTGTACCACCGGTACCAGACAAAGCCGGTACCGGCACCGTTCCCACTGCCACCAAGGAGCAGCGTTCTAAGTGGCAAGGGGAACACCATAAAAAGAAAAAGAGGTCACTCAGTGCTGATGCGACCATTTCTCGAACTCTAGACGTAGATATGGTGTTCTCGGAGCCGGTCCAGGTGATGCAGCCAACAGCGCAGAGTCCGGTACCGCAACCACCGGTACCATCGGCCCAGCAGGCTCCACCCGCACTGCACCGGATGGAGGATCGCCACAGGCACTTCAGTCTACTTCTCATATGCGGTTCCAGCAACTCCATTGCTCCCGCTCTAGATCACCTAGGCAGGAGCCCTTAGAACCGGATCTCACCTTACAGGGAGAACATACCGAGCCTCATCACCTCCTCAATGAACCGTTCCGCTTCCATAGGGATCAACGCTCCCGATCTCCATGCTCCTGCTGCTCCCCATACAGGGACTCACGGTACTGTCACGAGGACTATAACCGAGCATATGGAGTATCGGTGCCGCTCTCGGAGCAGATCTCCTTATCCTTCAAGGAGCGACTTCTTGCACCTGGAATGTGATCAGCCTCAGGCCACTCGCCAATATATACCTCCAGCACCGCCTCGGGCACCACCAACAGCAACAGTGTCCAGACCAGTGTCTCTGTGAGACCTTGCCCTTGTTAGGGTAGGGGGGTTTATAGAGAGAGGGAGATGGTACCTTGCACGCCCACTTAGCCTAAAGTAGTACCGCCCCTGGAGCCAGTGTAGGGCAATCCTCAATATGTACGGAAGACACCCCTCAGGTTGGTATAGGGCCCAAACCTCTGCAAGAGAGACGTGGCCTATGTCATCATAGGGGGGGGAACCAGCAAGGCCCTGAGGATTGCCCCCCACTGGACGTGGGGTCTGTAATAACAGTCCTATCCCCACTTTCACTATGCACACCACCCACGTGCAGGGA
>QEPC01011419.1:559681-570524 GCA_003113815.1 Sphenodon punctatus
GAAGGTGGGTGCTGGTAAGCGGTGACGATCAGCGGCCTGTTTATACTGTTGGCGAGCCTTTTGCAACATGACACGGGCATGGTCATGGCATTTCCGTAATACCTGTAACATCACACCTGCCGCTGGGACGGTGATGGTCGGGAGATCTGGTAACAACAACCGAGGGTGGTAGCCATAATTTACAAAAAAGGGTGATGTTCCTATCGAGGCGTGGGGAGCATTATTGTAGGCGAATTCTGCCAGGGCTAAATAGTCCAGCCAATCATCTTGCAAATAGTCGACATAGCAGCGTAAGTATTGCTCCAAAGATTGGTTAGTCCTTTCGGCCTGTCCATTGGCCTGAAGATGGTAGGCCGTGGTGGGGGTTAGGCGGACCTGGACGGCATTAAACAATGCCCTCCAGAACCGGGCGATAAATTGAGACCCCCGATCAGAGACAATCACCGATGGAAGTCCGTGAAGTTTGATCACATGTTGAATGATCATCATTGCGGTTTGTGTAGCCGTAGGTAGTTGTTTGCAGGGGATGAAGTGGGCCATCTTTGTGAATTGGTCTACTACTACCAAAATAACAGTGTGTCCTTTTGCAGGGGGCAGTTCAACGATAAAATCCATATTTATCCTTTGCCATGGCCCTCGAGGTGATGGTGTCAACTGCAGCAGTCCCATGGGTTTAGCCCGGGGGGTTTTGGTGAGGGCACATATCTTACACCCTTGTACGTAGGCTAAGACATCCTTCTTCATGGATGGCCACCAGAAGTGGCGCTGCAAGAGCTGCAGAGTACGTTTTTGACCTGGATGGCCAGCAAGAGGTGCATCATGATGGGCTTTTAAAACTTCTTGTCGAGCGGCGCTGGGAACGCTTGCCACTTCAGGCGTGCCGTCTTGCACGGTTTTTACTTCTGTTGTCCTTGTTTGTGAGAGGAGTGGGTCGTCTTGTGTAAGACGCTGAAACTGTTGGAGTGTAAGTCCTGCAGCAAGAAGGTGTTGTGGTTTCCAAATCAACTCCCTCAATGTGCTGGCTCGGAGGTGGTCTCTGGGTACCGGGACAAGGCATCCGCAATGACGTTATTTTTACCCGGTCGATAAGTGATTTGAAACACAAACCGGGCAAAAAACAAGGCCCATCGGGCATGTCTCGCATTCATGATGCGGGCCGATTGTAGGTACACTAGGTTTTTATGGTCAGTTACTACTTGGACTGGGAAGGATGCGCCTTCCAGATAATGCCTCCAATTCTCAAAGGCTTCCTTGATGGCTAGTAGCTCTCGGTCCAAAATGGTGTAATTCCTTTCGGCCGCTGATAATTGCCGAGAGTAAAATGCACACGGCAGGGGCCGGGCGTGACCGGCGGATTGTTGTGATAACATCGCCCCCAGGGCTACGCTGGAGGCATCGGTTTCCACAATAAAGGGGAGAGAGAAGTCGGGATGTTGTAATATAGGAGCCTGGGTAAAGGCTCTTTTGATTTCCTCAAAGGCCCGTTGTTGCTCAGGTCCCCAATGGTATGCGACCCCCTTTTTTAATAACTTTGTTAGAGGCGTTGTCAACTGCGCGTAGCAGGGGAGGTATTGGCGATAATAATTCGCACTCCCCAAGAATCGCTGCAGGGGTTTTACGGCCCCCGGCGGAGGCCAGGCTACAATAGCACGGATCTTTTCGGGGTCCGTGCTAATTCCTTGGGGGGACACAATAAACCCCAGAAAGGGGACTACCTGTTGGTGAAAGACGCACTTATCTATCTTACAGTACAATTTGTTTTGTATCAAACGGGTCAAGACTGTGCGGACATGTTGTATGTGAGCTTCCTTGGTCTGGGAGAAAATTAAAATGTCGTCTAAATACGCGACGACATAAAGGTCCAAAATATCTCGAAATATATCGTTTATCAGGTGTTGAAACGTGGCTGGCGCATTAGCCAAACCATAGGGCATCACTAAGTATTCAAATAGTCCATAGCGAGTGCGGAAGGCGGTTTTCCATTCGTCGCCTTCTCGGATTCGTAATAGGTTATAAGCCCCCCGCAAATCTAACTTGGTGAAGATGGAGGCGCCGTGTAGTCTATCCAGTAGTTCCGGAATCAAGGGCAGGGGATAACGATTTTTAATTGTGATGGCGTTGAGGCCCCGGTAGTCTATACACGGTCGTACGCCCCCATCTTTTTTAGGTACGAAGAACAGGGGTGCCCCAGCAGGGGAGTTGGAGGGGCGAATGAATCCGTTCGCCACATTATCCTCAATGTATCTCTTCAATGTTTGTAATTCTGGGCCTGACAGCGCGTAGATCCTCCCGTACGGAGGTACGGTTTGTGGCAGCAAATCAATGGGGCAGTCGTACTCCCGATGGGGAGGTAATTCTAGTGCCTCTTGTTCCCGAAAGGCGGCCTGCAGATCCAGGTACTGAGGTGGTAAGGTATGGATTGTATTGTTGACTTGTTCCATTGTCGCGGCTACCGCCTGGACAGAAGGTTGCTGCTGCACGTGGGTATGGCAGGACTCAC
Source organism: Sphenodon punctatus (assembly GCA_003113815.1). Taxonomy (NCBI): domain Eukaryota; kingdom Metazoa; phylum Chordata; class Lepidosauria; order Sphenodontia; family Sphenodontidae; genus Sphenodon; species Sphenodon punctatus. Next base: position 562,182 of record QEPC01011419.1, read on the forward strand.
TACCAAAGGTAATTTGTCGTTGCTGCCAATCGATCCGTGGATTGTGAGTCCGTAACCAGGGCATCCCTAAAACCACGGGAAAGGCCGGGGTACGCACTACGTCTAGCCCCAGTTCTTCTTGGTGTGTGCCGATGGCTGCACCCATCGTTCGGGTGTGATAATGAATAGGCCCCGAGCGGAGGGGGGAGCCATCAATAGAATAAACGGTTTCCGGGAGCTTTTTACTTTCTAAGGGAATATTATGTCGACGTACAAAGTCCTCGTCAACAAAATTCCCAGAAGCCCCCGAGTCAATAAGGGTCCAAGTTACTAACGTGCGCTTGGGAGCAATGGTCAATGTTATAGGTACACACAAATGATTTGTACGCGGGAAAAGACAGACGCCGCATAGGTGAAAAGGGGTAAGATTATTTACCGGGGGTCCCCCTGCCCGCCCCGGCTCTTCTCGTTTCCCGCTCGTCTTCGCTCTGGGGGTAGTTGGGGGCACTCTCGGGAAAAATGACCCCCATTCCCACAGTAGAAACATAGACGCTCGGTGCGTCGTCGTTCTTTCTCTTGGACCGAGAGCGGTCCCCTGGAAGCGCCCAATTGCATAGGCTCGGGGGGTTCGGGCCGCCGGCCGTCGTTGGTCCCGGGACTTGTCCCCCTAGGACGAAGTGGCCACGGTCTACCCCCTTCCTGCCTTCGTTCTCGTCGCCTCTCCATCAAGCGATCATCAATCTGGCAGGAAAGATTTACCAATTTGGCCCAGGTGGGAGGCATATCCGTCGTTGCTAACTGATCCTTTAGTTCATCGTTAAGCCCTTTCCGATACAGGACCTTCAGTACCTGGTCTGGCCAATCTAATTCGGCCGCCAAATGTTGAAATTTTGTTATGTAGTCCAAAAGTGGCCCTCTTCCCTGTTTCAGAATCATGATCGCTGCCTCTGCGTCCTTCACCCGGTGGGGATAATCAAAAAGGAACTGAAACTCCCTTAGAAACCCGGAATAGTCTTTGAGCAATGGGCTTTCTTTTACTAATAATGGGGTGGCCCAATCAAGGGCCAACCCTTCAAGATGGCCAATAATAAAGGCCACCTTCGTCTCATCCGTAGGGTAAGTACGTGGCTGAATCTGAAAGGCCAATTTACACAACGCTATAAATCCTGGGAACTGTTTACGTTCTCCATTAAATTTCATAATCGGCGGGTGTTTTGGTTCTCTACCCCCTGCTACGAAAGGTATACCTGCCACAGGGGGTGCAGGGCCCATGGGGAAGGCCTCTGCACCTACTCCCCCCACGGCCCCCTGAGCCTGTTGCTCCTTGATATCCCTGACTTCCATGGCCAGGGTTTTAATGGCCGTGGCCATCTCGTCTAACTGTGCTGCAAGGTCCATCTTAGTTGCCGGTGAAACTGTTAGGGTAGGGGGGTTTATAGAGAGAGGGAGATGGTACCTTGCACACCCACTTAGCCTAAAGTAGTACCGCCCCTGGAGCCAGTGTAGGGCAATCCTCAATATGTACGGAAGACACCCCTCAGGTTGGTATAGGGCCCAAACCTCTGCAAGAGAGACGTGGCCTATGTCATCATAGGGGGGGGAACCAGCAAGGCCCTGAGGATTGCCCCCCACTGGACGTGGGGTCTGTAATAACAGTCCTATCCCCACTTTCACTATGCACACCACCCACGTGCAGGGAGCCCAAGATCCCTTACACCAAGTGACTATAATCGTGAGGAGGTCAGGAGGGGGGAAAGAGCCAGGGAAGGGTAGGTCAGGATTCCACCGAAACACACGCAGCACAGACAGGGAGGGTATCACGGGGCCCCAGAGGGGGTAGTGCTCCCAGCGTCCCACACACCACCCACACCCCCGTATAATTAGTCTACCCTTCTGCCCAAACAACACACGTACTCACTCGCACCACTCACGCATACACCACCACGCACACTCCGTCTCCGACTCTCCAACGTTCCTCAGTATCCACACAGGGGGGCCAGTCTCACAGCGATGCTGTTCACCGGCACCGCCCTAGTGAGACTGGCCCTCCTTAAATATCCCCTGTGGCGGGCCCCGCCCTGGCGCGCAACCGTGCTGAGCGTCTCTGCGCTCCTTCTGGCCCCACCCCCGACGTCTCAGCTGATACCCTGGTCGGCGGCATGACTAACCCCTGTGGGGTTTCCCCGGCGTCGGCCGCCCCTGATTGTTGCGGTGGCCGCGCCTGCAGGCGTTCTGAGCGTCGCAACGCTCTTCCTGGCCCTGCCCTGGCGCTGCGTGGGGGTGTGGCCTTCTGGGGTAGCGGGGAGCGCCGCGGCTTGGCCGCATGGCCTCTGACGCTTCCCCGCTCCCCGACCCACCTTTGCTTCCTACCCCACCGTCTCTGGGCCCTGACAGCCCTCCAGTCAGGGATGCAGCCAAGTCCGTCCTGGAGACAACTTTGCGTACCGGTACCGGCGGTACCACCGGTGCCGGCGCTGCAGACGGAACCACAGCAGCAGAATATCTCCCCCACACAATAAGCGGAAACAAGGTTAGACCCCCTGGCGGACTCCTCTTTCCTTAATGCGCTCCTCGGCATTCCACAGCTTCCTAGGGCTGCTCCCACCACAGCAACAACTCCCACTGCCCCTCGTGACGTTGAGGCCTTGTCCGAATGCTTGGCCTCCGTTTCCTCTTCATCTTCTTTAATTGAGGAAGATAATATAATAAACAATCAATATTTTAACCATTGGTTATAATGTCATTTACCAACAATACAATAACAATACCCGCGTCTATACAAACAACTATAGGACATTATATATTATGACATACAATCAACTAAGTAATAATCTATACACTTTCCCCTAGCTCTTCTTCAGAGCTTAAGTGCGGGAAACTTTTGACCCCTGAGAAAATATACTCAAAGTGGCAGTCAAGTAGTATATTAGAAGAGCACCTTACAACCAAATTAGAAAAACCCGGCCTTTACCATACAATTGGTGGGAGTACCATTTCTCCGCTTGTTATCTCTACTAGAGAGATCGCTAGACCTTTGATTCCTCTATCCAGCCCGTTTTACCCTACCCAATACCCAGATCGTAAGCCTATGATTCCAGAACATTTTCAAAGTAAATGTCCCCGCTGTTTGAGGATAGGCACTCTTATAATCAACACTGCCCTGGCAAAATCTGCCACAGCTCTAGTGACTACATTGTCGTTAGGGCTCAGTAACCTCCGCATAACCCAAACATCGGCCCTAGATTGAAAATCCATTAAAATTTCCCCCAAGTATTTTATCCGGGGTCCCATCAGTGCAGGGAAATTCAACAAAATATGCTTCACAGTATCAACTTCCCCCTGGTCACATAGTTGGCAGACTCTTTGGGTTTTAGCGAGACCCTTATATCTCCCTTCCAGCAACGCCGAGGGGAATGAATTGCATCGCAATTTTGTGAATGCCATACGTCTATCTGTGTCTGTCCATGAAAAAAGATAATAGGTACTCATCGCTTGGGGCTGATGTATCTCGATTTCCGGGGTAACTTGTTGCAAACTCAGTAATGAGTGTTCCATCTGCCTAACTTGATCTTGAATTTTCTGGTGAGCTAAGCTCTTAAAGGCCTTAGGCCCGATTCTTCCTAGAGACCCCACCTTCAATCCCAGTCGTTGGATTTCCAGTTTGGCCTGTGCGGCCCATGGCTCCAACAGCCCGTTCCCCAGGGCCATACTTATTGAGAATTTGTCCATCCTTGGGGCAGTAATTAATTTAACCCAGTAATTTATCATCTGTCGTGTTATTAGGGTTCCAACTGGGACTGAGACTGTCTCTAACTGAGAGACCACTTGGGGAGCTTCTCGGGATACCCAAAACTGAGGCCAAAAAACCATTTTGGATCTCCTCTATTTTATCAATATAAGTTAGGCCCCAAACTGAGGCAGCATACAAGGCCTGAGACGCTACCTTAGATCTAAACAAGGCAATTGCAGCAGCTATCACACGCCCTCCTTGGCCAAAATAGAATTTTAGAATAGCTACCGTCGCCTTCGTTGCCTGAATTTTAACTTGTGCAAGATGTTTTTTCCAAGTTGTTGTTTCAGAAAAGATAACCCCTAGATATTTGAAGTGGGGAACTTGTTCTATAGCCTTTCCCTTGATCGTCCATATCCGAGGTTTTCCCTTTTTCCCATTCCCAGCCACTAAGATCTTTGATTTGGGGTAATTTATAGTCAGTAGTTCCCTGCTACAATAACTCTCAAACAATTCAAGTTGCCTCTTCAGGCCAATGGGCGTTTGCGATATCAACACCGAATCATCGGCGTAAAGCATAATTGGGAGGCATCTTTGAGCCACCAGAGGAACATGGGTGTCTTTAGTATTCCTGAACTGGATCACATCATTCATATATAAGTTGAATAATATCGGAGCCAGCAGGCACCTCTGCACCGGGATTGCCTCGGACAAGGTCCTTTTATTATCCAACCTCATTCTTAATGAGTTATCCTGGTGTAGCTGGATAATCAAAAGTCTAGGCTCCATATCTAAGCCTCTCAGCTTCACCCATAATCATTCTCTGCTGATGAAGTCAAACACCTTCTCCAAGTCCATAAATCCAAAATACAGGCGACCCTTCTGGGTCGTATACTTCTGGATCAAAGAGGACAATAGTAGGATATGATCCATCGTTGCCCTCCCAGTACGGAAGCCTGCTTGCTCCAGCGCTATCTGGTCTGTTTCTTCTACCCATGCTCTCACTTTCCCTAGTAGGAAACGGGCATAGAGTTTCCCTATTATACTTAATAGGCTGATAGGCCAGTAATTTGCTGGCAAGCTAGGGCCTCCCCTTTTTAAAAATTGGCACTAGGATCTAGGTACCACTCTGGTTGTATTTATTTCAGAAAAAAGGGGGGCCAAAAAGTCAGCCCACCAATTGGGGTTTGTCTTTAATAGCTCTGGCATAATTCCATCACGCCCCGGGGCCTTCCCTGACTTCAGAGGAAGAATGAGAGCCTTAACCTCCTCAGGGGTTACTGGGGGCCAGGAATCAAACCTATTACAAGGTTTCATTTTGATGCTATTATCGACCACTGGCGCTGCATATAATGTACTGTAAAAAGGAACCCAAGCCTGGGGGAAAACTAGTGGGTTTATTTTGAGCTCCCATCCTCTACTCAAATCGCATATTAAGGACCAGAATTTAACTGGTTCTTTCCTCTTCGCTGCCCTATGTAAGACCTGCCATTGGGCCTTACTATATGCTAGCCTACTACATTTGAGTATATCCGTATAATGCCTCCTTGCAACTTGTACTTGTTCTCGGAGATAAGCTGTTGGCCTTTTTCTCAGTTCCTTCACCAAACCTCTTAACGAAGATCTAGCACTCCTACAGGCCCCATCAAACCAGAGAGGAATTCCTGATAGTCTACACGAGTCTTTTGTTCAGGAACCTCCCGAAAAATCAAGGGAGTCACCAGTCGCAAAAGACTTTCATATCTATGCAGGTTATCTACCTTACCCTTCCCAGGTGGCTCAAGCAGTTCCTTAACTTCTTGCTGCTCAATTAATGTATTAAAAGCTTCAATCGTCTCCCTTGGCCGCCTCCTCACCTGACATACTCTTTCCTCCTGAATTTCTCCTTTTAAGTCTGTTTACAGTCCTTTGCTTTCCACCCTTCCCTACCTGCTCCAAAATCAATAGGATCGGCAAATGGGAGGTGTTCGCTCTCTACCACCTCCAGTCACTGATGGCCCCAAAGCTATTACTAGGGGCCAAAAAATAATCTACCACACTTGACCCATTTGGCGCATGTAAAGTTTCCCTCCCTGTCACCCGACACTTGTCCATTTACCACCCTGAGATCAAAAATCGACATCGGATTTTCCATCAACTCCTTTGTGGGGCTCACATACTCATCTTTCGAGGTTCATGGAGGGACTAATAAATCGGCTCCATCACTTTCCACGGTTTGCCATGTTCCCTGTAATTGAGGAAGATGAAACCATCTCTTCGCCTCCCCCTGACACCATCTCTGACCCTAACCCCACCCTCTCCACGGAAGACAGTAAGGCCTTTCAGGCCATGTGGAGGCACCTGGTTGCTGCCCTTCCCAAGTTACTTATGAGGGTCGTAAAGAAGGCACAGTCAGGACCCGTCTTCGGCATCCTGGGGTCAAGGGACTCCGGCCAAATCATGATCCCTATGATGGATCAGCTGTTGGAACCTGCAAAGGCTGTATGGGCAAAACCCTCCTCTGCCCCACCCACTAACAAGCTTTTGGACTCTTTGTATGCTATCCCCAGGGAAGGGGCAGCCATGTTCTATAGACATCCAGCCCCAAACTCCCTCATCATAGCAGCAGCCTCTTTAAAATCCAGGGCTGGAGGCATACAGACATAAGTAACCTCTATTTCAAGGTGCTGGTTTTGACCTTTAAAGCCCTTTACGGCCTGGGCCCTGCTTATCTGCGGAATTGCTTCACTCCCCATGTGCCCATGCAACCTCTGAGATTGTCTGTGGGGGCCTTTTTGGAGGTTCCCCGGGTGAGACAGGTGGTCACTGATCTGAGATCTTTTTCAGTGACTGCCCCTGTGCTGTGGAATTCACTCCCGGAGGAGGCTCGGTTGGCCCCTACCCTCCTGTCGTTTTGACGTTTGTGTAAGACCTGGCTGTTCCGCCAGGCTTTTGGTGAGGGGTAGGGGTAGGGTGGGGGGTAGGGTTTGGGAGGGAGGGTGAGTTTTATGATTTGTTTTAAAATTTTATTGATTTGTTTTAAAATGTTTTATTGTTAAATCTTTTGTGGTGTTCGCCACCCTGAGCTGCCTTTGAGCGGGAGGGGCAGGATACAAGTTTTAAATAAATAAAATAAATAAATAAAAATCTGTCAGGTTCAGCTTGAGATCGATGCCAACGTTGCTCCAACCATCGCCCCTCTTGTTTCAGGACCCGCAGTTCCTTGGAGAACCAAGGGGGCCTGCGAGGCTGCTGCCTGAGCAATGAACGCTTGGGAGCCGTTTGAACGATGGCCTCCATCAGCAAGATATTCCATAGCTTGATGAGGTCATCGATGAGATTGTCATCGAGGTCAGAGAGTAACTCCCCCCCCCCGAGCGCCTAGAAACTGCACTGGGTCCATCAGCCTCCAGGGGCAAACCATCCTAATAGGTTCCACACCCTGCCGGGGGCAGACATATGCTAGAAGGGAAGTCTGCCGGAGGTAGTGAGCCGTCCATGACAAGGGCACAGTTGATATCTTCCCCCATTAACGGAGCACCCACCTCAAGGCCAGTGCAAAACATGAGATCCAACATATGTCCTCCAAGATGTGTTGGGCTGTTGACCCCCTGGGACAGGCCCATGGTTGCCATGGCAGCCATGAACTCATACTCGGCTCCCACGAGTACCGCGTCGGCGTGTATGTTGAGGTCCCTCAGGACTATCGTCCTGGAGGACCGCAACTCCACCTCCGACACAGCCTCTGCCAGAGCATGCAGGGAGGCCGCTGTGCTGTAGGTACACGGTATACCAGTAGCACTCTCCAACTGTCCCCTGCCAAATCAAACACAAGGTGGAGACCTTCAATGCCTACCATGGTCCGTGCTGGGTACCTCCTCACAGACCATCCCTCTTTAAAAATCCTAGCTACACCGCCCCTCCGTCCCTCCAACTGTGGCTGGTGTTGCACAGAATACCCGTCCGGAACAAGATCAGCCAGGATAGGCCCCGATTCATTGTCCAGCCAGGTTTCAATGATACACGTGAGATCAGCGGCACAGTCAAGGATCACCTCCTGGACTGTTGTTGCCTTATTTGTAGCGGCGGGATCACCAGCATTTCCGGTATCTGATAATGCCGGTACAGGGCGTACCGGCGTCATCGGATTCAACCCGGTAAATCCGGTCTGGTTACCGGATTCCGGGTACCGGATTTTTTTTTTCATTGCAGCCATTTAAATTAATGGCTGCAATGTAAAAAATTCTTAAAAACCCACCAAAAAAACCTCCCTGAGTCCAGGCTGCATGGGTGGAAGGGGGGACACCCCCCACCCACCCTGCCCAGCCTGGATTTTTTTAAAAAAATTCCCCTCCGTTGCCGGCAAGTTCAACCTAGAGCCCCCCCCCCAAGCACCAGTGGCCGCGGCGTCCCAGCAGCAGCTGGTAAGTATAGACCTGATCCCTGGGGGGGGGGTTAACACCCCCCAGCCCCCCAGGGATCACCCTACTACTGGCTCCAGTACCTTCAGTTCAGCTCCGGGTGCGGCGGCGGGCGGTCCGGAGGCCTCAGTGCCGGCTGTAGCTGCCGGCTTCAGAGATGCTGTAGGCCTTCCGGGGAATCCATGTTAACCCCCCCCCCAGGGATCAGGTCTATACTTACCGGCTGCTGCTGGG
>QEPC01011419.1:573750-603273 GCA_003113815.1 Sphenodon punctatus
CCCCCCTACCCACACATCCCCAACCACTCTCTGCCACCGAGGGATATCCCGAAAATCAACCCCCATATCCTCCCCCACCATATCACTTCCTCCCAACCCCTCCCCACTCCCCCTTCTCCCCTGTCTAAAAAACACATTCCCATCCCCCATACCTTTGGTATACACCCCCACCGCCCCTGACCCCGCCAAGGGCCCTTGGGTGTGGCCCTTAGGTGTGCTGTTTGGCACGCATCTGCAGCGCAGCCGGGCTGCTGGCCGCCTTTGGCCCTGCCAGGCCGGAAGTCACAGTCCAAGCACCAGCCCCGCCCCCTCCTCCAACCGGGGGACGGGGAGATGGAGCAGGGGCTGGTTACTCACGGTCCAGTCGGGTGGGGGCCTCAGTGCCGCTGCTCCCACCACCTCTGCTGTCAGCCTCTGGGGTGGTGGTGGTGGAGGATGGAAGATGCCCCTGCTGGCAGCTTGGACAAGCTGCCGACCGCCTTTGGTCGTACTGGGCCAGAAGTCACAGTCCGAGCGCCGGCCCCACCCCCTCCTCCAACCGGGGGAGGGGGAGATGGAACAGGGGCCGGCTACTCACGGTCTGGTCCGGTGGGGATCTCGGCAGCGTCGCTCCCTCTGTTGCCGCCGCCTCTGCTGTCAGAGAGAGTATTTCTTCACTGCACTTCCGGGTTGCGACCAAAATTTGTTTTAGAAGATTTTATTACTTATTTCGGGTGTTCAGTAAAACTGAATGGAATAGAACATTAAAGTTTAGATTCAGGTATTCGCTGGTGAATTTTGGGTCGTAATGGTGCTGTAAATAAAAAGTTAGATAGGAAAAAAAGAGCATGTTAATATCAGTAGAAGAAATCCTCAAGTTATGCACGTGCATTTCATGTACGAACGTTGTAAAAACATCTCTAGTAGTAGTTGATGGGCCACATCGATTCTTGTTTCTATTTGCTAGGGGTATGGGTGTGTTTGCATGGTGAAAAGAGGGTGAACTTAATAAGAAGTTCTCATTGAAATAATGACACGTTGAAGAAAATAGAAGAAATCATTAAGTTGTGCATGCCTATTGTACCTCTCCTAGCGTTGGATATACAACATTGTATACATTTCTTCAGTGTGAAGGCGAGCTGAGACACTAGCTGGTGGGGGCAGGGGGTAGGTTAGCTGGGTTAGTGGGTAAGTATGGGTGGCAGGGGGTCAGGTTAGCTGGGGTGAGGGGGTAAGTGTGGCTGGCGGGGGGGCAGGCTAGCTGAGGTGGGGGCAAGATGGCTGAGGGTGGGGGATAAGTGTGGCTGGCAGTGGGACAGGTTAGCTGGGTCGGGGTAAGTATGGCTGACGGGTGTTCTGGGTTGGGAGTAAAATCTGTTTCAGGGGATTGCTTGTTTGTTTAGTTACATAGTTTTACGGGGGCTGGTCTACTCCACACTTTGGCACAGAAGCCCCCCTAGCTGCTCTGCTTACTGTCGAATATCCAGCACAGCCACAGCAGCACGACCTATTAAAGTGTTGTGTGTATATATATCAGTATGAGTCCCCCGATTGGGCGTTGCTCAAATCAACACTGTATTTTGAATTAAAAGGTATCTGGCATTTAACTAACAGCGCCACCTTGTGTTCAACAAATTTATAACTGACTGTAAACTGGGTGATTTCAGATGGTACGTTTTCGCCATTCACCACAGTCAAACACGGGGTGTGTGTGTGTGTGTGTGTGTGTGTGAAAGAGCTGTGCACGTCTGTTGGCCTGCATCCAGATGTTCACCACAGTCAAACACGGGCCGGGGTGAACCTAACCACGCTTTGTGAGGTCGGGGCAGGAGGAGGTCCAGAAGTGTGGTGAATGGTCACCATGGCAGGGGTGAATGAAAAGTAACTTCTGAACGGAAACCCCCGGATGCGCTGGAAGGAAATGACCATGGGCCATGGTGCCGGGATGCAGCGTCGAAGCTAGGCAACCAACAACAAGCGGAACACGGAGGGAGATTTAAAGCGCAGGCAGAAGTAGGGAAAAGTGTGCTCGCTACCGCCCCTGACCACACACCTGTGCTGCATATATGTCCGCCTCCTCCCCCAGGGCCATTGGGTGCGCACTGGTGGCCGCACAGCCTATGTCGGAAGGGCTAGTGGCCCGGGAGTTCAGCCCCCTGCATGGGGGGTTTGTGTCTGCCGATGCCAATGGCGAGGGGGTGGGGGTACACCAGGGTGCTGCCCTGCTCCCTCGGTAGCGGCTGTGGTGCCGCATTGGGGGTACCCTGTTCTGCCTCCCCCGGGCTTCGGCCCCTGGGCAGCTGTGTCTCCCTGTGCGTGCTCTTGCTAATGTTCCCATCCATCTAGCAGGTGTGTATGCGTGGGGCTGTCCGGCCTTGAATGCCGGCAGCTGTGCGCTGCTCACTCCCTTCGCCTCCCTCCACAGCGGCCCCATTGTTCCAGTCCTGCCGTTATCTGTCAGCTTGGCAGCCCCTGCCTGCCTGTGCAGGCCCCCTGCCCCGCATCCCATGCTGCCCCCACGGCTGCTGCAGTTCAGGCCCTCCAGGAACTGTACCATGGCAGCTGCGTCTTAGCCCGAGGTCCCGCTCGGCGGCTCCGGGGGCTCTGTCCGTGCCTGGACCGCCCACGAGAGCATGGCCCTTTGCGACCTGTGGCAATCGCCCATTGTTCAGCCCTTCCTGCGCTCCTTGCCCACCCGGCTGGATGCCTATCGTTGCCTGAGCTTTGGTATGCTGCGCTTTGGATACGTCGCGACCGCTGGCGACTGCTGCGTGCACTGTGAGGAGCTGGGGCTCGCCCCCTTCCCTGAGGGGCGCCTACCGTCAACTCTGGGGGGCCTTGCGGCGTGGAGTCCTGCTGAGACAGCCTCCGCCCTGTGTGTGTGTGCCTTCCCGGGATATGCGACCTGCCTGAGTGAGGGTGGCCCTGCCGTGTCCGACTTCATCAGCGTGCAGGGTGCACGTGGGTATCCACGCTCCCCTGGGGCTGCCTACTACCGTCTACTGGAGCTGTCCCATCTGCTCTGGCCTCCCGTGGCTAATTATGGCATGCCCCCCCTCCCCCCTCTGGACCTGAGCTGGTGGCCCTGTTGGAGGTGTGCGGCCGCTCTGATGTGCAACTCGAGATGAGCTGTGCGGATCCCTTCGAGGCCTTCTACCTGATCTGCTTCCACGTGGCCACCCGCAGCTTCTGCCGGGGTCTGTGGCAATGGCCCTGATATGTGCACCTGCTGTCGTTACTGCCCCCTCCACCCGATGGTAGCTCCAGCAGCTGGGTCTAGGGCGCGCCGGCCTCATCTGGCATCCGGGTGCCTCCTCAGCGCCTTCCTTCCGCCTGTGGCCGGGGTGATATCGCCACCGCCTTCTGCCTCCTTGGGACTGCTGGACCCCCTGTGACCCGCCTCCGCCCGCCTGTCGCCCTCTCACCTGGGACCTGTGGGCGCTGGCCCGATACCCTCCGGGTGGCCTCCTGCTGACATGCCACTGACATGCTGACATGCCACTGACAGCCCTGTGTCTCCGTGAGCTTCCTCCCCCACCCTTGCGCCCCGCTCTCCTGCACCTGGCCTGGTGGCCCCTGTTCCTTGAATTTAAAAGCAAAGGTTTTTAGATGTTGGAATAACCTCTTAAAGCTAGCTGAGTTTGTCTTCTGCATTGTTAGGGCCCTTACGTGGCATTCTAGGCAATGCCTATCTTGTATAGACAACAGAGAGCCACTGTTAGACAATTTTTAGTCAGTGTAACCTAGTGACTAAGGTCCTGAACTTGAGAGATCAATATTCAAATAAACTCACTGGGTGGCCTTGGATAAATCACTCTCTCCCAGCCTCAGTTCCTCATATGTAAAAGCGGAATGATAATGTCCTACCTCACAGGGTGGTTGTGATGGGGAACTAGATAAGGATTGTAAAGCACTTTCAAAACTGAAAGTGCTATATAAATTATCAATAATAAGAGTTCAATCTCCTTTACCTATGCAACATACATATTTGCATCTGAAATCTTGTACCTATAATTTATTGCTACAAGTAAGTTTCACAATTACTTTAAGAGAACGGATCTCCTTAATAGTGTTTATTTTTCTAAAAAATTACCCTGTTCTCCACAAGTAGGAGAACTGGGGGAGCAATGCAGATTGCTTTCTGCATTTGGTCACTTGAGTTTTGCTGTTTTAGCTGCTGGTCAATTGCACCACTCTCTTATGGTGCACCAGGGGAAGCTGATAGTCATGCTTCCCTAAAGACTCTATTGGAGCATTTTTAGCAGGAGTGACATCAACAAAACTGAAACCAGAGAAGCTGCAGGCTTTCATGGGCACATGGAGAAAGGGGAGGGCAGTGGTGGCCTGAGTGTGTGTTATGAACCTGGCCAAGCAACCCTTGTAAACACAGAGGGGGGAAAAAATTAAAGGGGAGGAAAAAAACAAGACCCACTGGGTGAGATCTTGTTCCACTGAATACAGTGGCAAAACTCAGTCTCAATGACTTCAGTGGGATCAGGCATTCTCTCCCTATTTATCAGGGCTTTCACCAGCAAGCACTATGCAGCAGAAAGCCTCTCTTTTAATCATGTTTGTTTGGCAGAGAGATCACGTTGAGCCTCAGTGGGAACCTCTGGTTCCTACAAAACAAAGTTAGAAAAGAGTAGGGGTTGACTGTGGAAAATAACCTGGTGCATAAATTGACATGCCCAGATGGGATGAGTCCAGAGTGTGTTTAATAAGGCTGCTTTTCCTGAGCAATACCGCTCAGTTTGTACACACTAGAACTTGTGTTTTGTATTGTTTACTACTATACACACTCTCCTCTCCCCTCCCATCTCCTCTCTTCCTCCAACACTTTTCAGTAATGTGTGTGTCTTTAACAGAATAGTTTTAAAATCATAGCCTAAACAGCTGAATGAGAAAATTAGCACAGTGCAGAGGGGAAATATCAAAAGCAAGATATAGTTTGGGATCAAATCAAATATCCATTTGGGTTCCCAACAGAGCCATTTCAGAGAGATCACACTTCACAAAAATTGTCTCTTCATTTTTCCAATACATGACCATGCAGTTTTCCTTTTATATAAAGTTTCTGCTCGGTTATTTCCCTCTCTTCCTAGACATTGAGCTTTTCAGATAACATTGCAGCAAATAATCTAGGAGAAGAAATCTCTGTTCCTTAGAAACAGTCTGGCAACAGACCAAACAAAGGCGCGGGAGAAAAACCAACAAAAAAAGCAGTCTCCCATGCTACATGGTCTCTAGAATCTTTCAAATTGTGAAATTTGCACAAAAATTTGAATTTCAAGTATTCTTTTTAGTTAGGAAACCTTTTGCCAAAAAATGTAAGTTCCCTTCCTGTTGTTGTTTGTTATGGGCATTTTGTTCTAAAATAAAAGGAGAATTGTAATTTCTGCTCTGGGCTGCGGCCAGTCCAGCTCATGGGTGACACTGCGCTTGACCAGCAGGAGGCAGGAATTCAAAAACTGACTGCACATGCGCGGGGCCACCCCCTTGCGCAACTCAGGGTATTTTCAGACATTACGAGATCACGCTCAACCACAGTCAATACCCTGTGGTGGGGAATGGTTCCGTAACGTCTGTTGGGGAACCGGAAGTTCCCCCCCCCCCAGATGTTCGCCACGCTCCATCCCCGCCGGGAATCACATTCACCACGCGATCGGCTGAATCCACGGGGCCGACACCGATTGTGTGGTGAAGGAGATTCCCTGCGGGGATGAAGGGGCCTGTCACGTCTGGACGGTGATCACGGCCTGGAATCCCTGCCGGGATTCCGGCCCGTGGTCATTTCGGGCGGGCGCTGTGCCTGCATTGGCCACGGCACCCGCATTGGCCACGGTGCCCGCCTGTCTTCCTAGAGGGCGGGCGGCGAGGGAGCATGGCAGGGGCGGGGCCGCGCGGCCGCATGTTGCGCTGTGTGACCCCTCCCCGATTCCCCGTCGGGATCCCCCGGCACGTCTGTTGGCCGTGCCGGAGTGATCCCGGTGGGGAATCTAAGGGTTCGTTCCGTGACGGGGCAAATGCCGCCCCGTCACGTCTGAAAACACCCTCAGTTTCCTTCCTGCCTCCGTGCTAGCAGGAGCAGTCTCACCCTGCTCCACAGAGCAGGACTTGGCTTCTTAATCTTAATCTTTTGCCTTACTGAGTAAGGGTGCTAGCTAAGAAGAACTGGGTGAAAGCTCAGTATTTTTCTGTGTCGTCCCTTGTTTATTTCTCTCGAGGCACAATTCAGAATTTTGCGAGAGTAGTTCTTGACTCCTAATAAATTCTCCACCCTAGTTAATGATGCACAAGTAACTTGAAGAACGACTTGCCGTGGTCATACAGTAGATCAGAGGCTCAGCAGGATCCAACTTTGAACTGCAAGTCCTCTAAGCTGCCCTCCCTCAGCTGTCCTTTACGCTAGGTCACGTGGTCTTAACTGGAACTTCTCTCTGGCTTTGCTGTGACTGTGAAAATATATTCAGTGCGCTCAGGGACCAGCAAGGAGTTTCTAGGCCTGTCTAAAGTTGATTAACTCCTAGAGCAGTCTGTAAGGTGTGGAGTCTGGCTATTCTCTACTAACCTTGGCAGATTCATCATATTAAACTCTCATGCTCCGTCTTCCACTCTTACCATTTTCGGGCTGCATCTGGGCTTCGTTTACATTCCTTTTCCTCTCTCCCCCTGATGCTTAATGTTTTAATACTATTTTTCTTCTTCTTCAGCTGATGGTACCTTTATAAATATTTATTTGGCTTCTGCTTGGCAGGTGTGGTGTGAGTTGGGAGTGCTCTCGAAGGAAGTGCAATATCCATTCCAAGCAAGATATTCTGCATATGCACAACTTGAGAACTAAGATGATGCTTTTTTCCTTAGAAGAGAATATCAGCAAGTATGGGATGGAGAAAAATGATTAGAATTAGTACCATCTGATCTGACAGAGCATTTGGCTGATACCACAGCACACGCCAGCAAGCCAGTGATTGTAAGCTCTCGGGCAGGGACTGTGTTTATCTTATTCTCTGTAAAGCGCCAGGTACATTGCTGGCGCTATACAAATGCTTATTATTATAATAATAATAATTAATAATCACAGTTTGAATGTGGGGTTATTCTTGGTTAAGAGATAGGTTGCTAAGAATGCAGAAAGGAAAATGTTGATTGGCAGCAGCTGTGGTTGGTTTCAGAGGTATTTGTGTCCAGTTCTCATTGGCTGGAAAACTGGGCTTTATGGTAGAGAAGATCTAATTGCGTGCAGCCAAGTAAGCAGAACAAAACATTTGGGATTCCTCATGTCTTTAAGAGGAACTCCTCTAATCAGCTCTTATTCCCTTGCTGTTTTGGAGTTGAAGGGGAAAGGGAATTAAATTAGCATGTTGTGGCTTATCAGTTTTCTGGCAGAGTTTACTCTTCATTATCTGAAACTGGGGAAAATAGCTTCTGGCTTGTGGGCGGTGAGGGGGGAACTGGGATTAAAAGTAGGATGCAAGGCATTTTCTGACCTTTTGGATGGTTTCCAAAGCCTTAAGAACAAACGAACAATACATTTCAGTATCAATAGAGCATCTTGCCAGGGAATCCCAAACTGATTTACAGACATGGCCCACAACCATCCTGGGGTGGGTAGGTATTGGACTGGGCTTCTCCTCTTGAGTTAGCAGAGAGCCCTCGCTTGCCTAACAGCTGCTATCCTGGACTCTTTGGGAGAAATGGCACCACTTATGTTGAAATCAATTTGACAGCCACCCTAGCAGGAAGTAGCAGCCCTGCTATTGTGAAGAGGAAATCCAGGTTTCCTGCAGTCACCAAACTAAGAAGGAAGCTGATCTGAGATGAAGCTGCTTCAAGAGTCTCTGTAGTGAACTTTGAAGGAATTTGAAGGGAACCAGAGTGCACAGCAACAGTGAACAAATTACTGAGAGTCCAGCGAGCAGTCCTTTATATGTAGCTGTAAGTAATAGAGATATAGTCTAATCACAGAATTCCTCTTGCATAGGGAAGTGAAAAATTAGATGCAAAATTAAACTCCTGTTACTGTAGTAACTGAACAAGGCAAGAATATGCACATTTTCTGTGCCAAAAGAAAAAATTGTAAAAGACAGCCTGTCCCCTAGTCATATGCCTCCCACCCCCTGACACACGGTACCTAGCTCTTACTGAGGACTGACTGTCATCTCTCTTGAACTTTGGCAATACTTGAATAAAATGTCATTTTAACAGATTATTGAATGGAGTGTGTGGGTGAGGGTATTTATAAACTATTGGAAGGGCCAAGACCAGGAGTGTTTGGGTCTATAGTAAACAAAACCAATCAGTGAGGAAGCAGGGGGCTTTGTGTTTTTTTTTTTTAAAAGCTTCAGTAACATAATTTTGCTGGGACCAAAAGAAACATTGCAAATCCGTGGCTGTTTGTAGCCCTCCTTCCCCATCTCCTCTACCTGGCTTCTCTTCCTGCTCTGTGCATCTTAAGGCTGCTAATCTTGGCTGCTTAAAAATTCCTCAACAGTTTGGAGGACTAGAAGAAGGGAGAAATAGCTAGATGACCCTATTCCTTCTTTTGCTTCTCTCCCTTGCATTTTCAGAGCAGCTGAAACACCCCCTTGTCTCTCGAAGTTGGGGAGCATAAAAAGCAGGTCTTCTTGAACACTAAGAATGGAGCGGGGTGGGGGGTAGAGCTGACTGACTCTAAAATCTCTGAAAGGTTAAAGGCAGTGGAAAGGTGCCGTTTAGCATCACCAAGTATTGTAACTGGAGGGGAGAGAAAGAGGAGCCGTTGCTCTGCTTGCTAGTATAGCTCTGATTGAGCTAGCCCTTCTGCGGCAGTCGTCCCCATGCACTGTACTCAGGTTGTGTTCTGCTGTTGCCAGGATTCCCAGGCCTTTGATTGGCAGAGAGGTCCATGGAGTTAACCCTCTTTAAAGTCCGCCCCCACATCCTCCAGCACACAGATAGTCGAGGCTGCTCTGCTGAGAGTGGGTGAGAGAAGGAGCGGGAGCAGGAGCTCCTGCGGCTCTGCCAGAGCTGTTTTTGCTGGCAATGGGTAGGGTTTAGTCACTGAAAACAAACTCTTTCAGATTTTGCCTCTGCTGCTGGCTCCTTGATCGGCTGCTAGAGATGGGTTTAACAGCTTTGTCGCCATAGGAGCGCTCAATGGATTGCTCTGAGAAGCAGTCGGAGGTTCTGGGAAGCTGCATTCTGAAGTGCTGAGTGTTGCAGGCGTTCGGCTTTTGTTTTTGGTGCCCCTTCATCACAGCGGGGAAGAAGCTGGATGCCCTTCGGAGCTGGAATTCAGGTACTGTAGTAGCTCCAGAAAGGTTTTACTGGGTGGGTTTGTAGTCTGCCCGCTTGCGTTGGGATGGGAAGTGGTGCATTATTTGATTAACGGTTGGACATCTCTATACGTTGCCTTTCATGGGTTCATCTGTTCTGTGGTGCCTTCTCTCCCCTCCCCACCCCCCAGTTCAAGGTTGCCTGGATTTATTTCTGCAATCTTTCCCAGGTTGTTTCGTCCTAGCTTTCTATACATGAGCACAAGCTGCTAAGCACAGTGCTCCCATGTTTTCTAGCTCTGGATATAGGATTGAGAAAGCTCCCCTGTCCCTTACTGTGTGTAGAAGAGGGGTGAACAGTTTATGGTGCAGGGATCTACTTGAGCCAGGCATCAGCCACATGCGATCTACCAGGACCCCTCCTGTTGGCTCCAGTGCTCCAGGCCTGAACACCTCCACCCACACTGGCTCCTAGCTCTAGGGCACCTGAGGAATTGGTCTTGGGAGTGGAGAGAAGCACTCCCCTTTAGAAGAAGCCTTTCTGCTGCCCTGGAAGAGCTGTCCTAGCCTCTTTACTCCCCATAGATGTACCCCAACACCCCCAAAATTACAGTACTCTGTATTGAATTGACTGGAAGTTGAATTTAATGTTTGGGGTGAATGATCCCCCAGTACCTTTAGGCATGTAGTGCTTTCATTTCCCCATTCGTTACAATTGGGGTCAGATTTATCCCCAATACCGTTCTAGTTAAGTTCTCAATTAAAAAAAATAAATTACAATAGGGGTGGTGATGGTGAACCAACAGAGGACAATTGACATCATTACTGTTGTGGAATACATGGAGTATGAAGTGGTACAGGTTTGCTAAAAAAACAAACTTATGATTTTTAAAATGATGATAATATATAATATATAGCCCCCTTGCCATGGCACTTGGAGCGCTTCATGAAGAACTAATTAACACAATTTTTAATCCTCACAACAAACTTGTGAGGTAGGTTAGGTTGAGAGAATATTGTGACTGGCCCAAGTGCACCTAATGAGTCTCTGGTTGAGACGAGACTTGAACTGGGGCCTCCCCATTCCTCCCGGTCCAGGTACTGCACACTTAGTCGCTACATCACACTGGCTTTGTACCCCTTTGGGGCCCAGTATCCCCCCAAATCCGTCTGAGGGTAAAGCTCTGAGGGGAATTGGCATAATTCCTCCTTAGATAGCAGGATGGGGCCCACATTAGGAGCTCTTGAGAATAGTGAGGATGGGAGAAGGTTGAAGTGATGAATAATGCGATGGGAGGGGATTCTCGGATAGGAACTCCTGAATTTTGGAAAGGGACCATACATGTGGGTCTTACACACTTACACGGCCTGTTGTAAATGTTGAGGAGAGATCTGGAGAAGTATAAATAAATTATGATTTATTATTGTGTATTTGTCTTAGGCTGACAGTCAAAAATGGGTGTTGAGCACACCTGTTCTAGCTGCAGGCAGTGTAATGTGCATATTCCTCTGTGGCCTGCTTTGTCCCTATGCTGGTTTGTGTACACCAGCTGTGGGGAACCTTGGGCTTAGGAGCCAAATGCAGCCCGTGGCTAGTTTTTGTTTGGCCCCTTTCCATTTCCTGGATCTGACCCCTGAATCTGGTTCCTGTTCCCTACTACTAAAAGACTCTGCTCAGGGTAAGGTAGCAGAGATGAGGGCATGAAAGGACAGGGCGATGGATCCATGGCACAGATTCACAATCTGGACCCTCCTTTTCCTGAGTGCACCCCTTAGGCACCACCAATTCCTAACTTGTATGTGGCCCTTGGAGTTTGTATTACTTTTCAAAGTGGACCCTGGGAGATAAAAGATTCCCATCTCTTGTATGTACAGTATCATTCCATTTGGGGAAGTCTCTTGTTCTCCTAATCCAGGTTCCTCAGTGTGGTACAAGCACTAGGGCTTGGCCATGCAAAGATTCATGCCCACACATAACTGTTCCCAGCCACAGTCCTTTTAAAGCCAGTAGGCTTGCTGACAGTGCATCCTGGTATTCACATTTGCAGGATTGAGCCTCTGCTTTCCCTTACATACTTTTCTTGTATTTGTTCACTTCCATCAGTATTAATTGCACTTGTTCTGCTAGTATCTGGTGATGTTTTCCATGGCTCAACCAGAAGAAACCAGCAGCAAGGCAGCCAGCACCGTGGCCTATTAAGGAGCTGGGGAACCTTTTCGTTTCCAGGGGCCCCTTTGAAAATTAGTACAAGCTCCAAGGGAAACTGGAGTTCCTATGTAGACATTGGGGATAACTCAGGAAGAGGAGGATCCAGATCATGGATCTGTCCCCCTATCCTTGGGTGCATGCCCTTGTATCTGCTTCCTTATCCAGAGCTCAGTTTTTCAGTGCTTGGGGATAGAAACTGGAAAGGGGGCACATACAAAAAATCAAAACTAGTGCTGGGTTGCATTTGGCCCCCAGGCCTGAGGTTCTCCATTCCTGGCCTATAATAATTTGAGTGAGCTTGCTAGGGAGGCTTTATTTCTTATCTAGCACTCTGTATATAGGCAGCTAAATCTTGTACTCATGGGTTCAGTGGTACCTTGAACTGACATGCAACCTCTCAGCCTTGAAACCTTGGAATGAGGATTCATCAATATCTTGAGCTTTTTCTTTAAAGGTTCATCCCTCCTCTCTGCTACTTGAAATGTTGTTAATATAAGAGGTGTTTGGGGATTTGTCCAGTGTCTTGAATCCCCTTGAGACACACATGTTGCTTCCACCAGTTAATAGGATTGATATATGCCCAGAGTGACTAAAAAATAAGCACTTATGGTTCACAGCTCAAATGTAAGATATATTTTGAGCCAAAGGGGTTTTCTTGGGCCTGCCTTTCAGAAGTGTTGCCCACCCACAAGTCCTATGGAAAGTCAATAGGTGCTCAGTTCCTCAGAATAATTAGGCCCTTAATGTACTGTATGCTGCTACTTCAAAGCAGTCTTTTGGCAACAGTTCCTTCATAGGATAGGAAATGGTTTTCTAAACTTCTGCGGTCAGCATGTAGACATTCACCCACACAGAGATGGAGGCACACCCACAAGTGGCACTGCACACCCATACATCCATGTGCTGTTTTCACTGTTAGGAGAGCTATACTGTAGAATGGTTGCTCTATGACACAAACAATACATCACTTTTGGCTGAATGGGGGCATTTCAGCTGTTTTTGTAATTTGACTTCATAAATGCTAAACAAAAACACGCCAGAAAAGAAGCCGCCACAGTAGTCAGACACCATTGTAAATCTCTGTAGGTTTTAATGACACAGTCCCCGCTCCTAAGTGGGCTGCGCAGAAGCTGATTGTAAACATGCCCTGCTCTAACACGCTGCTTGCAATAATGTATGTGCACACGCTCCTGCATTCCACTGCTCCCAAGTCTACCAATTTTTTTTTAAAATGGCCAACATGACAAGAATTTCAGGAAAATATTTTCAGCTTTCCAGGATGATGTCCGTCTCTCTCTGTTCTGGGAACAACATTCTGTGTGATGGGGAGAGAGGGATTGCTGTCTCTTTTTGTGGGTTAAAATAAATGCTGCTTTTACACACACACACAAACATTAGTGCAGGAATTAAAATATTTATTTATTTATTTATGTATTTATAAAATCATTTAATACCCCGCCCCTCCTGCTCCAAGCAGCCCGGGGCAACTTACAATGTTAAAACATATAAAATCAATAAAACCATAAAATACAATAAAAAGGAAGGCACAAAACCAAAATTGCCACCCTACACCACATCTCCCTCACCAAAAGCCATGCGGAACAGCCAGGTTTTATACGTACAACAGAAGCAGGGGAGGTCCGAGGCCACACGGATCTCATGGAGATTCGTCCCCGTAAGGAGACGGGCCGCAGCATTCTGCACTAGCTGCAGTCTTCAGACCATCACCATAGGTAGCCCCGTGTACAGTGTGTTACAATAGTCCAATCCTGAGGTAATGAAAGCATGGATGATGGTCGCCAGATCACCATCTGAGACATACGGCTGAAGCTGTCGCACCAGATGTAATTGATGAATTGTTGATTTCAATGGGAAGATGTGTAGGGACAGACTTAAATCTTTTGTGCCCAGACTATCATTGCTGCATGTCATACAAAATAACCATGTGCTCAGTAGCTGATTTCCTCGTACAACACTTGTGATAATGTGTGTCATCCACAGACCAGAGCTATGGCCCTGTGGATGTTGGTGGTTAGTGGAGACAGGAGTTGTGATTCTGGAGCCCTGAATACTGACCAGTTGATTTTGTCAGGTGCTGCACAGGTTTGTGCCTGGGAGACAGAGAGACCGTCATTTCATTGGTGTTGATCTCTTGTTGTGCTGGCTGTGATTCTTACCAAAGAGAGCCTTCACTTTATTGGTCACCCTGAAGCTACATTTTGCAGAGACTTGACTGAGGCTCTCTGCAGCTTGCAGTTCTGATGACAATGCTTTGTGCTTTTACTGTGGCTTCCATTTAGCAATCTGAGAATGTTTCAGAAACATTGCGACGAGAAGTGTCACAATCTCTCTGTGGGGTGGTCTGTTGCTCCCAGTTTTCAATAGGGAAACTGAGGTAAAGAGAGAAATAGATTGGCTTCTGCAACTGAAGCCTGTGAAAATTAGTATTCTACATTCTTGAAAAGCTTAGCATTCAGAAAGTGTATTACGGAGCCAAAAATAGAAGCCACATCTCCTGAGCCCCAGTTTGGTGCTCAAAGAAAATGAGTTTATAAGTAGTTTCAGATCTTACACCTACTTGTTTCTTTCTACCCCTCCCCCCCCCCCCCCCCCCCCCCACCCCTCCCCCCCCCCCCCTTCCTTTTTCTTTTTCTTTTTTTTCTTTTCCCCCCCATTTGTGCCTTTTTTCCCTCCCCCTTTTTTTTTTTTTTCCCCCCCCCCCCCCCCCCCCCAACTTGAATGGCTTGTGCCATCATATTTTTTCTATTTTGATACTCTCTCTCTCCTGTTGCTATGGGAAGCCAAAGAGGAAGCTCATCATGCAGGGAAGCAGTGAGCATAGCATCATGCAAAGTACTATCAAGTGCAAACTGAGAATATATTATTGACTTGCATTTATACTGAGCTCGGTTGAGAATTATTTATGTGGACAGTATTTCCCACCCCCACCATCATTTCTGCTGGACACGCATGAAATAGTGCAAAGACAGTTGAATATACAGCCACCCCAGGTCCTGACAGGAGACCCTGTTAGAGCCTTGTCTAATATAACAATGAAGTGAGATAGAGGAAGGATATTTTATTCCTGTGTTATCCTAATTCTTATCATAAACGGCTATTAGTCAAGTCAGTTGTGGGATGCAGCCTCTGACTGTCAGGAGCTGGGAGTGGATCGCTCCACTACAACTTGCTGCACCTTTCTCTGAAGTGCCTAAACCTGGTCAGTGTTGGAGGCAGGATGCTGGGTTTGATGGACCATTGGTCTGACCCAGCTGGCACTTATTTTTGAAGGAGGAAAGGAGAAACAACCTCCATTACCTCTCATCGGCTGGAGGTGAAGAAGTCCAGGAAGGAGATGGAATATGCATTAGACATAGGTGGAGAGCCTACAAAGTAGGCCAAATGCATCTTTCTGTTGCCATGCTGCAGTACTGGCTCCTTCTCCTCTGAGAATGTTACAAGGTGTCACTGCTCAGTCAAGAAGGGGCAGCATCAGGGTGTCCTGACAAAGGCTCAGCTGTGTGTGGAGGTGAGAGGCGAAGAGCCTGAACACTCTCTGTATTCATGCCCTCCAGGTGCCAAGGGCACACGTTCCCTGTCCTTTGCCGCCCCTCCCTGCCTGCAGGTGGTGGTGGCTTTCCAGAGAGTGTGGTGTGTGCTGCAGAGGAAGGGATGGAGTGTGTGAGGCCTGGGCAGGAGACAGCATAATCTGGTTGGGCAGTTACTGTGCTGTCTCTTGCTTCCACCTCCTACTCCATATCCCTTCCCCCATGCATGTGGCATGCCCTAGTCCCACAGGAAGCAAACGGTGCCTAGGAGTATGTCTTCTATGGAGGGCCAGTTACAAGGCTGCTCCCAGGTGATACCTATCTTTTTGATTGCACCCTGTTGCATGTACAACCTTAATTCTGTCCCCTTGAGCATAATCATCCCCACCCAGGATTATCCCCTACCTGTTAACTGCAAACTCCTAATTTACTGTAACCAAGCCAAGAACATGTACCCGAGTTCTCACATCCTCATGAATGTCGCATCCCTTGTCTCTCCCTCTGTTCCCCCTTCCCTGTCTCCCCTCCCCCTGTCTTTAGATTGNACCTCCTACTCCATATCCCTTCCCCCATGCATGTGGCATGCCCTAGTCCCCTTCCCTGTCTCCCCTCCCCCTGTCTTTAGATTGTAAGCTCTCGGGCAGGGACCGTGTCTATCTTATTCTCTGTAAAGCGCCAGGAACATCGCTGGAGCTATATAAAAGCTTATAATAATAATAATATGATCATGCGCCCGTTCTGAGTAACACAATAGGAACATAATACAGCCTGAGATATGTGCAGTGTCTAGTGTTATGTACTATTATATGGGTGCTAGTCAAACAATCCATTACGTTAACTTATGTGGAAAGAATGTTATAATCATTGCTACATAACAAACTACTGATCATTTAATTTAAAAAAAAATTATTTTTGAATTTATATGCCGCCCTTCCCATAAGGCTCAGGGTGGCTCACAATCCTTTAAAAAAACAGTAAAATTCAACAATAAAACCCACACATCACTTCCCTCAAACTACCTCCTTCCTACAACCCTACTTCCAAACCCCATTTATCCCTGCCTGCCAAATGCTTTTTAAATAAGAAACTTTTGCACCACCTCCGGAAGATGCTCAGGCTCTGGCCCAGATGAACCTCCTGGGGGAGTCCCACAGAATGGGGTCAGCAGCCAAGAATGTCCTCCTGCGCACATCTGCTCCACGAACAAGGGTAACAGGTGGACCCTACAGGAAGGCGCCCCTGGCTGACTGTAGGGGCTGCAAAGGGGCATGGTAGGATAGTTGATTTTTCAGATATGTGGGACCCAGATTGTTTAGGGCTTTAAAGGTCAAAACTAGCACCTTCAATTGTGCCTGGAAAGCTATAGGCAGCCAGTTAAGACTATGGCGCACTGGTGTGATGTGCTCCCGGTGACATGTCTTCACAGCTCTTCACAACCTTGCTCCTCCCTACCTCTCTGCACTAATTTCCCTCCGTACTTCAGTCCGTGAACTCCGCTCCTCCTCTGTTCCCTCTCTCGCCCTCCCACGCCTCCCCTGCTCCCCTAACCGCCTTCATCCCTTCTCTCTAGCTGCCCTCCACGTCTCCAAACTTCCTCCCTGCCCACATCCACCTCGCCCTCTCCCTTCGTACCTTCAAATCCTTCCTCAAGACCCACCTCTTCCGCTCTGCCCTCCACGACTCCTCGCTCCCCTCACCTAACTCCTGCTGATACCCTCCATCCAGTACAATCTGTTACCTAAGGTCTGTGTACTCATCCTCACCACATGGACCAACCAGCCATCATTCTCGATGTAACCAAGCCAAGCGCATGCAGCTGGGACCTTGCGTCCTCGTGAATGTTACACTCTAGAGGTGGGAGCCCGGGCCCATTACCGGCTACCGGATTTACCGGTTACCGGTTCTCTAAAAACCGGATTCCCGGATTAAATCCGGTATACCGGTACCGGTTTTATTTCATTGATTTCAATGGGGCGCTGTGTCCCCATTGAAATCAATGAAATAAATTAATTCCTTCCCCCTCCCCCTCCCAGGCTGCGCGGGTGGAAGGGGGGACACCCCCCACCCACCCTGCCCAGCCTGGATTTTTGTTTAAAAAAAGACTCAGAGGCGAGCCCACCCCCCAGCACCAGCGGCCGCGGCGTCCCCGCAGCCGCCGGTAAGTATGACCCGATCCCTGGGGGGGGTGTTTAACACCCCCCCAACCCCCCAGGGATCACCCCTACTAAAGTTCAGTGCTTGCTTACCTTGCGGAGCTCCGGCGGCGGCGGCGGGCGGTCCGGCGGCCTCAGCGCCGGCTGTGGCTGCCGGCGTCAGAGACGCTCTAGGCCTTCCGGGGAAACCCGGAAGTTCCCCGGAAGGCCTAGAGCGTCTCTGACGCCGGCAGCCACAGCCGGCGCTGAGGCCGCCGGACCGCCCGCCGCCGCCGCCGGAGCTCCGCAAGGTAAGCAAGCACTGAACTTTAGTAGGGGTGATCCCTGGGGGGTTGGGGGGGTGTTAAACACCCCCCCCAGGGATCGGGTCATACTTACCGGCGGCTGCGGGGACGCCGCGGCCGCTGGTGCTGGGGGGTGGGCTCGCCTCTGAGTCTTTTTTTAAACAAAAATCCAGGCTATGCAGGGTGGGTGGGGGGTGTCCCCCCTTCCACCCGCGCAGCCTGGACTCGGGGAGGGTTTGTTTTTTTAAACTTTTTTGGTGGGGCTTTAAGTTTTTACATTGCAGCCATTTTTAAATGGCTGCAATGTAAAAAAATCCGGTACCCGGAATCCGGTACCCAGATCGGATTTACCGGGTCGAATCCGATAATGCCGGTACGCCTGGTACTGGCATTATCGGATACCGGATTTACCGGTTTTCCCGCCCCTATTACACTCCTTGTCTCTCCCTCTGTTCCCCTTCCTTTGTCTTCCCCACCCCCGTTTCTCAGATTGTAAGTCCTAGGGCAGGGACCGTGTCTACCTTCAATTACTTTGTAAAGCGCTAGGTACATTGCTGGCACTATATAAATGTTTGCTAATAATAATAATAATTAATAATGTCCCTGAAAGGAGCCAAGTCATGGTATTCTGCACCAGCTGCAGCTTCTGAACAGTCATTGGGGCAGCCCCACTTAGAGTGCATTGCAGTAATCTAGCAGTGAGGTGATGAAAGCAAGGATGACAGTGGCCAAATCTCAATCAGAAATAAAAGGCCGCAGCTTCCTCACCAGATGGAGTTGGTGGAAGGTGCTCCTGGCTGCCGCCGCCACCACCTGACAATCCAGGCACAGCGAGGGATCCAAAAGCACTCAAAGGCTGTGAACACGAGAGACCTGAGGAGGCTGGACCTCATCAGTAACAGGAGTCCCAGTCCTCTCCAAGTCAAGGACCTGCCAACCATTATCTCTTCAGTCTTGTCAGGATTCAGCTGATTAAGCAGAATGTAATGCGGTATATTTAAAGGGATACTGTTGAGTTAGGTTTTATTTATGAAAAAGGTTTCGTTTTAAAAGATGCCTTTCTCATGGACCCTTAAGTATTCCAGCAGCCTTTTCCTGTCTTGCAGGGTCTTTTGGGTGTACCTGAGAAAATTTACTTCTGCAAATGCTCTTAGCTACCTCTCTGCCCCCTTCTTTTTCTTTGCATACACACACAGTGTACCTGCCTACTGTCTCTTCACTGCCAACCGCCGTTGGTAACAAGGTATGGTTTTCAGGGTCGGGGAAATGTATGCAGTTTGGTTCCAGGCCTTAGACAGGAAGTGAAACTGTCTATACATGAAATGCTACTGAATGCACAATAAACTAGAAAAATAAGCCACCTATTAAAATCTTTCCAGTTATCCTGATCTTATGGGTAACTTACAATATTGCCAACTGTCACAATAAGCATTGTGTCTTTGGCATTTGATTTTAAAGCCTTGACTCCTGGATTCCTGTTGTTTGTTTCTGCTACATTTCCATCTGAGAGGTTTCCTCTGCTACCCTCCCCTTGCGTGTGCCAGAGTTCCCTGCTCCCAGAAATGTCTTAATTCCTTCTCCCAGGCTGCCCTTATCCCCAGAACTCCCTCCCTAAATGCATTCAGTCTGGTCCCTCCCAACCTTTAAATTCTTCCTAAAAACCTCTCTCTTCAGGCAGACTTTCGCTAGCGCCTCACCCCTATGCTCATAGATATGCCTTTGATTGTCATCTTCTCCCCTGTAACTAAGCTAAGCATGTGCACCTACCACTTCTCAACCTTGTGAATGGATGTATTGCTGTCTCTCCCTATGTTTCCCTTTTCCTTGTCTTTCAAGATTGTACACTCCTTGGGGCAAGAGCCTGTGTTCAATGATTGTACAATGTCAGGTACATTGATAGTGCTATATAAATAATAATTATTATTAATATTAATTGATAATTCTTGGGAATCTTAATTTTTTCACATTCTTTTTCTAGAAATAAAATTTTTCCTAGCCCTCAGGGTTCAGGAGAAAAGCTGGAAAATGTGACCTTAAATGCAAACTAGTAGCAAATAAAAAATTGTAGGTAGGTTTTTATTTTTACAAAAATCTTATGTTCTTGCAGAGGTTCTGCATCATCGCTATTTTTGAACACTTGGGGCTGCCAACATGGAATCTGTAACAAAATGTAGATTATTTTTCTCTCCCATTAATGTCCCTCACCGTAGCCTGTGGTGGGAATGAGGACTTTTTGAAATGACTGTCATTAGTCTAATCTTTGTGCAACTCCTTCTGATGAGATTCTCTGTTTTGAGAATTGCTTTTCACTGCAAAAATTGTGGATGTAAGACTCCAGTTTAAAAACAACTCTCTTGTGTTCACTGCAGCAGAATGGAAGGGCTGTGCATGTCCTTTACTTTAAATGGATCCATCTTGTTGTTTTTCCAGCTTTCTAATCTGGATGGTGAGTAGTGGTTTGCTACAAATAGAACAAAAATGATAGTGCTCCGTTTCCAAATATGCATGCTTTCATATGCTACATGCTCTCTGGGCCAAAGATTATGCAGGCAGGCATTTCATGTTGTTTTAACTGGTACTTAGCACTCAGGCTGTTGCTTGGGTGTTTCCTCTTCAGTCTAGGTTAAAAACCACACACTGTTAGTGTTGACAGCAGGGCAGGGAATCTTTTCCCTTCCAAGGGCCACTCTGAAAATTGGCACAAGCCCCACGGTCTGGATAGGATTCTGACTGAGGGTGGGAAGAAGGAAGAGAATGGTCCAGGTCATAGATCTGTGCCATGGATCCATCTCCTATCCTTGTGTGCAATGCATGCCCTTATCTCGACCCCCTTCCTCTGTGCTCAGTCTTTTAGTGCTTGAGGGTAGGAACTAGATCCACAAGCCAGACCCAGGAATTGGAAAGAGGACTAATAATAATAATAAAACCCCAAACAGCCACAGGCCGGATCTCACCAGCAGGCTGGAGGTTCCCCACCCTGATTTACGGAGGGTTTCTAACTTTCTCTGTTTTGACTTGGGTCCACTCTCTTTGGTATCCTCCCGTGCCAACAGAACTTGGGCCATGATGCAAGCCAGTTTCTTGTGACATTGATTTGTTTCGGGCACCAGAAGGAAGAGCTTCCTTCCCAGCATGTCACTTGGTGCACTCTTGTTTTTGGAAGAGTAGATATCTCTGGATTGGGCAGAGAAGGGGACATGCAACTATGCTCTACGGTGGGTTACTCTGTATAATAGCATTTTATCAGCGGATACGGATACAGATACAGACTTACACTAGTAGCTACAGTGCTGCTGCCATTTAGAAAATGATCTAGAAGAGCTGACAGTTTCATACTTTCAACCTGGGGCTTCCTTAGAGGATCCTGTATATGCTCTTCAGTAGTTGCCAGCTGGTATCCTTGCAGGGGGAAGGGGGATACAGGTGTCACCATGGTGGTGGCATACTCCCAACACTTCCAGCAGCCAAAGAGGGACAAGCTCTGCCCCTGCCGTGAAAAAGCTCTGTCCTTCAGCAAAATAAGCTCCACCCCCTCATGCACTTACATGCTCACACACCTCCCAACACTCCAAGTACATAAAGAGGGACAATAATGCTCCTGCTTATCATTCCACTTAGTTTTGTGTTGTTCCACCATTGTCCTCAAAGTGCTTTTCCTGGGAGGCAACAAGGAAAGAGGTGCCCGAGACCGGAATTTCTGTCTCTGTGTCTCTCCTGAAAGTGAGAGATTGAGCCCCTGCAAGAGGGATGGTGGGATTCAGCACCCAAAGTCCTAAATAATGAGGGCTGTTGGGAGATATGTTGTGGGCTCGACAGACCTGCTGTTTTCACTTGTCCCCAGGTGTTCTGTGCCTCGCTCTATAGGATTCATTCTTTTGGCTCCCTGATGGAGCCCAAGTAGCATTTGGACCAGTAATCCTAAAGTGGCAAGACAATCTTAAATTCTTATTATGATGGTGAAAGTTTCAGAATATTGAAACAATGGTCTTGTCTGCATGGGAAAATTGTTCTCAACTAACTAATTTCAATGTGGATGTGTGAATACATATTAAAACCCTTTACAGGCATACTTATTCAGATTGAGGGTGGGTAGTTCTGGATTAATTCTCTTAAGAATAGGGTTAAAATAATTTGCAATATGATTTATTTGAAATTATTGTGTCCATGCAACAGCTGAATAGTCCAGCTTTAACTGGGGAAAAAATATCTCTAGCTAAGGGTTTTGCAGTGTGGAAGCGTAGGTTTAGGACATTGGATGGAAAACCGTTTATTTTATTTCAGAATATTTTCCTTGGAGCCTGGACCATATCTCCTATCTTTAAATATTAGATGGCCTGTCCGCTACAGGGGGTCAGACTAGATGAGCTGGTGGTCCTTTCTGACCTTGTACTCTGTGTCTTTCTGTGTTTGTCCCTGGGCCTAGCAGACTACAGCTTTAATCCTGATTATATCCTCTGGGTGTTGCCTTTTTGTAATATGATGATGATGTGTATATAGTAGTTTATTAGTATTGATATATATTTGATGGAGCCATTCCCATAAAGAGGGAGTCCAAATTTAGGCTAGCGTCTTGTGTTCTACTCAAGCTGAAATGCGTATGTGCAAAGATGGGCGTACCTGATGAATTTCTAGTACCCAAACTGGTCCGACAACCTTGGGTACTGATTGGTGCCCAACTGAGACTGCTTTTAAACGAGGGCGCGCTGAAGCGCCTGCCAAACGCCGCATTAAAGCAAAGCCGCCGGAAGTGACGTTCTCCCCGTTGCTGGCGCCTGCGGCGGCTGGAGACACGGGGCTTTGCAGCGGCGCGTTCTTAAGAGTTCAATTATCTGGCTTAAGAACGCGCCGCTCCAAAGCCCCGTGTCTCCAGCCGCCGCCGCCACCGGCAACAGAGAGAACGTCACTTCCGGCAGCTTTGCTTTAATGCGGCGTTGAGGAGACGCTTCAGCGCTCCTCGTTTAAAAGCAGCCTCTGACCTAATTTCAGTACCCGATGTCCTGGAATATCGACTTCAGTACCCATTTTTTTTACTCTCGTACTGATATTTTGACTTCATACACCTATTTATTGATTTTCCTGTCCTGGAAAGTTGACTTCCAGTCATGATTGTCTGTTTTTCCAACCCGATATACTGAAAAGAAAAAAATCGGTATAGGAAATACTAATAAGTTTAGTTACGGCCATAAGCCAAATAGACAAGACTATAGGAAATACTGAAAAGCTAAAAGGAAATACCAAAAGGTTGACTTTTTGGGTTTCTGGGTATCCGATCAGTACCTGGATAACCGTCGAAAATGTGGGCATTGCCCGCAGGTACTAAAATAAGTACCCATTTCAACTCTAGTTCTCATACAATAAATCCCAGCAGAAGTGTTTGAACACTGGGACTACAGCTGGACATTTGGTTTGTAATTCATGTGTAATTATTTGTTACTGCTGCGGTGTCTCGGGCGAGGGAGGAACCTAATCCCCAGAAAAATGCAGTCAAGCAGAGGTTTTTGCGGAGTGTGAAGGAGTCAGAAGAGTGTAGAAAATCAAGATTACTGGAGACCTTGTGTGCTGAAATTGTGAAACTTTTGAAGAGAGGGTGACATTTCTTGCCAATGAAAACTAGACTATAATGGGTAGAATTGTTATGAAAGCTGTCATTTGGCAATAACGCAAGCTAAGGACCAGGCTGTTTGGTGCGGGGGTAATAACTGTTTAATAAAATAAATCAGGGGTGTAGAACCTCAAGCCTGGGCGGCCCACGGCAAATTTTTATGTGGCCCCCTTTCCACTTCCTGGATCTGGCCCCTAGCTCCAGTTCTTACCACTAACTACTGAAAAACTGAGCTCGAGGGAAGGGAGCAGAGATGGGGTCATGCAAACAAGGATGGGGAACAGTTTCATGGCATGGATCCATGACTTGGGCCCTCCGTTCCTTGAGCGCATCCCTTAAACACCCTTGGAACTTGTGCAAGCTTTCAAAGTGGCCCCCAGGAGGGAGAAGGTTCCCACCCCTGAAATAAATAAACAAACAGAATTTTGGCATCTCCCCTCCTGCTATAGAGTGATTTTTTTAGCTGAGAATATTGATTTAAGCTATAGCCAGCACATTCTAGTGGACAACGTGTTGGGACTTGAAATCTGGGAGACCAGGGTTCAAATCATTTTTTAGCTACAAACTCAGCTGGGTGGCCTTGGGTAAGCCGCTATCTCTTGGCCTCAGTTCCCCCATCTGTAAAATGGGTATAACAGTAATCTTGCCTTAAGGACTACTGTGACAGTGAGCCAGTTAAGCACTGCAAAGCACTTTGTCATTTTATTTTTTTTCTTTCCTGAGTAGTGAATGTTTAGTTGGGAATATTAATACTAGCGGCAGTCATTGATGCAATGGGTCAGATATACCAGACTATGCTGTAAATAGTCATTGTCACATCAGCAATAAGTTGTAAGCTATATTGATAACACCAGCTGATGATCTGGCCCCATGAATGATAACATTTTGAATTTGCATTTGACTTGCCATTTCAAAATCTGAAAGGTTTTACAAC
Source organism: Sphenodon punctatus (assembly GCA_003113815.1). Classification (NCBI taxonomy): domain Eukaryota; kingdom Metazoa; phylum Chordata; class Lepidosauria; order Sphenodontia; family Sphenodontidae; genus Sphenodon; species Sphenodon punctatus. Next base: position 597,714 of record QEPC01011419.1, read on the forward strand.
CAATTAAACCAGAGATTCCTATGCTTTTACCTGTGTGATCACTTATTGGGACTGAAATATGAGCCTGTGACCCCAGGCAATAATGAAGACAGGCAAAGTATGTTCCATGAAATATTCCACAGTTTGGACACCTACTCTAGTAGGTGTCTCCCATCTTGCAAAGGGGAAAGTGATAGGCAGTGACAAGATGTTTCCCCGAGGTCATCTAGTTGGTGCTGGGAAAAGAATGTGGGAATGTTAATGGCATCCCTATTAATCATTTCTATAGTGATTTCAGTGTTCATAGTGCTTTACAATTCTTGTCTAGTTCACCCTCATAACAACCACATGAGGTGGTTCATTATCTGGGCTCCACTTCTCCCATGGATTTTTAAAAAAAATTCCAAGGGAGTCTGTGGGCCTCTTGGTCTGATTCTGCAGGCCTGGCCCTCCCCTGTCCATCTGGCCAGCCAGCCAGCTGATTCAGACCTCCTCCTCCCCCCTGGGGCTGGGCTGGGTGCCAGGGTTGCCTCCTCAGCCCAGCAATTAACCTGGCCGGCTGTGGAGCGGCTCTAGCAGCGCAGCCAGAGCCTGGCACGTCAGGGCCTTCCTCTGTGGGTGCAGCTTGACGCTGTGGGAGACCTGCATCCACAGAGAAAGGCCTCAACACACTGGGCTTGAGCTGCGCTGTTGGAGCCGCTCCACTGCCAGCCAGCTGAGTCCCTGGGATTCTCAACTCACTCAGTCTGCCCATCATTGGGGAAATCCTGGTGCAGCAGTTGCACATGGGTTCCCCTGTTGCTGGATGGGCTGGGTGACAGGCTGCCCTGTCCCTTCTTCCCCCTGGTCTGGTCTGGGTTGGGGATGTGTGCCTGGGGTTGCCTTGCTCATGGTCTTTTCATTTCCCTCCTCTCCCTCCCCAACTGACCCAGCTGGGAATCTCTTCCTGGCATGGAATCTCCTTTCCCACTCCTCCCTCACACACTGGAAGGGAAACTTTGCATGGGGGAGGAGCTTCTGCGCTGGGAAGATTTCTGTGGGAAATCTGCACATCACGGACCCATGTTTGACTTGGGGCCCTGGTCATTATTACCCCATTTTACAGACAGGGAAATGAGGCTGAGAGAGAGTGACTTGCCCAAGACTACTCAATTAATTCATGAGGAAGATGGGATTTGAGCCTTGGTGTCTCGGGCCCAAATTCAACCCCTTATCCACCAGGTTACAGTAGCTTCTATTCATAATAGACCAGCCAGCCATACTTGTTTTGTTAATATTATGTTTTTATACCATAAACTAGACCTTTAAAACTGGGTTAAATCATGAAATAGAATCCCAAAGAATAACACTTACTATTTATGTGGTGCGTTCCATGTTCGAACGTTATCTAAGGCATGCTCACAATAGTACTTTGAAGGATAGGTTAATAATTTTTATCCTCATCTTGTAACTGGGGAAGGTGAGAGAGAGGGAGGGGGGTTGTAGGATTTGGCCAGGACTACAGAGTTGGTTAGTGACCTAGGCTGGGGACCTAACCAGTACTTTGCACGTGTACACTGTGTGTGCACATGTGGTGCCGCGCTGGGAAGCCCCACGCCTCCCAGTTGTGCTACCCCCAGCTTACCCTGCTGCAGTCCTGCTTCCTCCTGTGATGGTGACAGCGCAATTTGGAGGTAGGGAACTTTTTGTGAGGCATCATGCACGCACATACTGTGCAGCACAAAGTAGGTTAGGTCTGTGCACCATGCCAGGCACACACGTGGATCAGGGCCATAGTCAGCAGTAGCACAAGGAGTTTGGTGATAAACCTTCCTGTGCCTAAACTACTGGCTTAAGGCTCTTGTGGTATTCTTGATGAATCCAAGTAGACTAGAAGCAGGATTTGGTAATATACTTTGGGAGCAGTTCATTAGTTGCAAATTAATGTACTAGATTAGCTAATGTTGGGTCTATCTCCTGTGTAATTTCTACAAAACAGGTGTGTGATAGCTTTTAGTGGAGGTTTGTGGTTGGCTGAGTGTCTCGTAGATGTCTGTGCAGTCTGTTGATGGTGTGTTCTTGCTGTCTTCATCCTAGTCATCTTTGTCATAGCTGCTGCTTTTTGTTTTAAATGGTTTTAACTTGGCAGATACCAGTTCTTCCAAAGCTGATATTGCAGCAAAGGGATGGAAGGGGGAAACCCCTCCCCCTGAGTGTATTTAGTGTACAGAATACCTGGTATCAAAGCGAAACTTGAACATTTCCAATGTTCTTCATAATCCGATTTCATTCTACAGCTGTGGCTCAAAGCTGACTGCAGAAAATGAGACGTTCTCAGATGAAACAACTAGAGATCCCTTATTTCCACACCCCCAGTTTCTTTTAGTGGTGATGTCCATCAAACCATGAGCTCTCTGTGGATCTTCTCTTTTTTAAATTGAATAAATTGCTTTTTCCAAGACAGCGATTGGAGTGTGGTGGCAACAAAAAGGGAAAGTTTGCAAGTCACAGGATAGAACAGGTAAAGAAGACCAGTAACTAAAGGCTGCAATAGGATTAAGGCCAGTCCTAATCGGTAAAATGTAACATTGACAAGTATCTTTTTGGAGATATTTTTACAGTTCGTGCTTAGAATCTACCTGTCATGGGTCATGTCTCACTGTGTTTGTACATCCTAAGATGAGGCAACTAAGAGCAGCATTTTTCGCAATACAAGATAGGACTGTGGCTGTTCCAAAAGCATTGGGTATCTTTAAGGGCCTGTCTCCGTATAACCGGATTGTAAAGTCTCAACAATTGTGTGTGTGTGTGTGTGTGTGTGTGTGTGTGTAGGGCTATTAAGTAGGAACTGATGCTAACAAAAAACTGTTACCGCTCATTACTCCCATTTGTTACACAGCACAAAGTTAATGGGTATAATAATACAGTCTTTTGAACTGACATTTCCATTTTATTTATTGAGTGAGTGAGTTTTGCATTGCACAAAGACAACAATTCAATGTTCACCAAAGGGAAAACTGAACTGAATTACTTTTATTTAATAATGACTGCCATAATTTCAAGTAAGAAGGAATTTCTGGGAAGATTAATAAAAGTTTGCAAGAACAAATAAAGCTAAAGTTGAAAACATAACTGAAAAATGGAAACATGCCTTGAATGTTGAGCTAGGACAGACAGATTTAGAAATATGAAAAGCTCTTTGTTGGCCTGTAATAATTTAACTGAGGTTCAAAATAAAATCCTTTATAGAACCTACTACATAGCAGTCAGGTGGTTGTCAGTGAAGCTGACAAATAATGAAGACTGCTGGAGAAAGTGTGGGCAGGAGGGGACTTTGGAACGTGTCCTTTGGCGTGGATTGGTTTTTGGCCAAAAAGGTTTTAGTTTGGAACAAAGTAGCTGAGAAGATTATAGGAACAGTAGACATTGGGTTTATTGCTGAGCAAATAGCACTTGGATCTGACAGCCTAAATAGCCAAAATGAGCAAAGTAAGAAAATGGTAAACAGGTTGTTTCTGACAGATAAATAAGTGTTGTCCAGAGCTTCTGTACTTTTTGGAGACTCTGGCCGATCTTCCATATCTTTATTTTGTTCTTCTTGTGTAGCTGAATATTAATGAATTGGTTTTGTTATCAGAGCAGAAATTATATACTTTTACACAATATCTAGGTTTACTTTTAATTTGAATTACCTCTAGTCTCACTTCTTTTTAAACTGTATGCAACCTTTGGCACAACTAAAAAGTGTGGAACTTTTCATAGTTGATTAGTATATTAACATGAAACTGACTAGACTTTCCTTTGTGTGTTTAAAAGTAATTAGATAATTGACATGAAACTTGCTTAAGAGTTTCATATCAATCTACAACTGTTGCCCTACATTGATTACTTTATGGTTTGTGTTGAAAAGCAAAAGGCACGTAACCTTTGTCACGCAAGTTATGTAGTCTTATTGTGTTGAAAAGGTTTAAGGAAGTTTTGTAGCGGTCATTGACGCATGCGTAAGCCACCTTGTTGGAAGTTTTTGAAAGGTTAAAGATAAACGTACCACGTGTGATGGTAGTCTCTTGTGTTTCTGTTTCTCTGTCATCTGTGTTGCTCGGTTGTTGAAATTGTTCTGTTTCTTCTTGCCTGAGTGTTCGGGAACCTAGGAAATATTTGAGATTATCTATACGAAAGTACTTTACTAGACAATTAACTTGCAAATATTTTATAAACTGTAGACGTTCCAGAGACATGAATGTATATTTACGAGGTCTATGGTGGTCCTTGTAACTTGGCTTTCCTGCCTTTTTCCATAATTTTTTCATTTCCAAGTAAAACTCTGGTACGTTGGTGTTATCTGGTGGCTGTGGCCCAACTTTATAAAACACGGCCTTCAGACGCTTCCACTTACTGTGGCAGTGTTCTTTACCCCGCTGAAATCCCGCATTTTCCATTTTATTTTATTTTTTTGCTAATTCATCCCAGTAGATATTGGCTGGAGCAGACGAGCTCCCCATTAAAATTTTTAGGCCACTACTGCAACCGCACAATCTCAAAAAATACCTCACCTCCTCAGAAAGCCAGTGTGGAGCCATTTTTTTATAGGCAGTTAATACGCATGTCTTTTTTATCATCATAGAAATGTGCTCTCTGTAAAGATGCACGTATCATTTCCACACGCACGCAACCGTAAAAAAATTGTAACATGTCAGTCACCTACATTCAACTGTGCGTGCGTCGTCCTGCAGAACTGGCTTTTAATTCTTGAATATCTTGGTTTTGAGTGAACCAATCATTATGACACTACACCAGGAGTTCCTGTCCATGTCAAGCTCTAAGCATGTGAAATATGGAGATCATCTGTTTAACATGGGGAGTGGTTGTGGTGTTCTCCATTGTCCGGGAGCTGGACTTTAAAAAGTAGTTACGTATCTTTACTTACGCTGTGTTTTGCCGGTGAGCAGCTGCTGAACTGCACGTGGGAGCCAGCAGAACCAATTTTTAAATCATTAATAACTTGGTTTTGACTACCAATGACTATCCTATTACAGAAGCAGTTGCTATTGATCTCATGCTCGAAGGGTGTGATGTTTCGGGGCTCAACCCATTCAGGGAGCCGAGAGTCGGCGAGGGGGGTGCTGCGTAACTGAGTGACACTGACTAGGCTAGTCAGTGTTATGTTAGTTACACAGCGCCTGGTTTCCTGGTTCTGGTCGTCTGCCCTCTCAGGGAGCCGGGGGAGTGGGGCAGTGTTTAACTGATGAAAATGACTAGATTAAAGTCTCTGTAATGGAGCTCGCTTCTGATAGTTACGTGATTTTAAAGAGTCACGCATCTTCGTTTATGCTGTGTTTTCCAGGTGAGCAGCTGCTGAACTGCGCATGAGCGAGCCAGCAGAACCAATTTTTAAAATCATTAATAACTCCGTTTTGGCTGTACCAATAGCTATGATATTTCAGAAGCAGTTGTTGTTGATCTCATGCTCCAAGCCTGTGACATTTGGGGGCTCAACTCATCCAGGAAAACAAGATATTGATGATTCAAAATCGTGAGGACGTGCGTATTTTGACCACAACCAATTAACTTTTAAACAGTCATAACATTTTATTTTTCTGAT
>QEPC01011419.1:603976-634884 GCA_003113815.1 Sphenodon punctatus
CCCCCCCCCCCCCCCCCCCCCCCCCGGTGACGTAGCTGTGCATGACAGGCAACAGCACCCACCGCTCAAAGCCATGCTGTGGAGGTCGCTGCGGGGCAGATGCAGCCCGGCCCCACAGGTTGCCCCACCTTGGGCAGCCTTACCCCAATTGTGATGCATTCGTGGACTTTTTCTGAGGACACATTGCCTAGCAGCCAGCTGCTCATCCTGGTGTGGGGAAACATCTGCCAACCGCTGTCCATACAATGCACTGCATGCGTGGCCTGGGTGCCCGGAGTGGGTTAAGGCTACCCTAGGCGTGGTAGCCTTTCCACAGCAGAGTGTCTCGTGTGACTGCACTCTCTCCCTCTCTCTCATAAAAAGTTTTTTAAAAAGAAATCAAGACACAGGTGCTACTGGCTCTCTCAACCCAGAAGCCCAACCCAAGTCTTCTGCTAGCACACAATAGCTAGTCCTAAACTAGGTCTGCTGCTCCATCTTAACACTGGTGTTGCAGGATTATTAATGTTGCAGCTGCAGTTCTCAAGCCACTTAATCGAGAGTGGTCCCAATCAGATCAATAGTCCATCTACTGCTTCAGGATGGGTTCACACACAGACATCTACAGCAGTTCTCTCTCAAAATTCTCATGCCATTGAAAGAGCTGATAATTAAATGTAGACAGCCACAGCTGAAGAAACTGTCCAATTAACATCTGCTTTCAGTGTAGGAAGCAACGCTAGAAAACTAGACATAACATATCATTTTCATCACATGTATGCAAGAGGAACAGCTGCTGGCAAGGACCGAAAGAATCTGCACGCTTAGTTGTAACTTTACTGTAATTTAAATACTTGGAATGCAGATTAAATTTCTTACCCCTCACTTTTATTACTGTTGCAAATGCCATGAAAATGCAACTGTGAGCATTTAGTTAAAAATGGATGTTAAAAGCTCATTCTCCTGTAGCTTCACCAAGTGTACTCTCTTAAAATGTTGCACTGTATATGTGAAATTTTCAAAAGCATCTAAACAGTTAAGGCACTTACAAATCTAAGCTTCACTAACTTTCAAGGAGACTTACGGCGCCCTTCTCTGACTATTTAGCACTGGCATAAGTCCCATTCAAGTGAATGGACAAAGCACGCGCACCAAACAGATGGAAAGTTAACACCATTAGGTTGTGTGGACCCACTCCTGAAAGCGGGACGTGGGTCCTTAAACCACTTGTGCTGTGATCCACAACCACTTACTCCAGAGTAGCCCCACTTTATCTACTCCATAGTAAGCCATTTACTTACTGATGGATCATGGTTTTAGCCTTCCAGTTTATCCGTTGGTAGAAGCGTAGCAACACTGCAAAACTGCAACACTGCACTGTATTTCCTCTCTATTCCCATTCTCCCTCTACTGACCTCAGCGGCATCTGTACTGCGCAGGGTTCCTAGTTTTCTCTGCCAGTGAGTTTTTGCAGGTGGAAATTTCCCAGAAAAACCTGAAATTCTGTGTGTTTTTTTAATAAATGTAATAATTGAATTTTTCTGGGAAATTTCCGTCTGCAAAAACTCACTGGCAGGGAAAACTAGGAACCCAGTATGGGAGTCAGGTGTTTAGTTGGAACAAAAACAAACATATTCCTGGCCCAGGCATTCAAAAAGTTATTTCCTGTGGAATGCAGAATGGGAAAAGTGTACTGTTGGTGAGTGAGGCGGGGCGGGAAATGCTTTTCTACTAAACTATGTTCACATTGTTACCTCCCCCCCAATTTGTCTCTTTGGTCAACTCTATCCCACACGTACATTGTGGCTTCCTATTTGCCTGAAGAGCGTTCAGTTAAGCAGGCCCTGGTCTTTCACTGTAGTTTTCAGTCTCATGCGCTACTGTAATACTAACAACAACGGGACAGAGCTGGACATGGTAATTCTTGGGCTAAATAAAGAAATAAATAAAGATTATGCTGGAAAAAATAGGAACCTCAAGTCAATCCTGGTGCAATTCCACCGCTAATATGAGGACTAGAGAAAACCAGAGGGAGTTACAACTGAAGAGTCTACAGAGAGTGGACTCAAAACAAGACAAAAGCCCGCTGGAGTGCATGTTCCCGTGCAGTCCTCCCCCCGCAGCTCCAATCACATGTTTAGCGCATTCAGCCTAATAAGCAGGCAGCCCCCTGCCTACATTTCATGTGCTTGCAGCAGCTTCCACCAGTGGCGCTAGTGATCTCCCTCTCTCAGCTGAGATGCATGCTAGAGATCTATCTCTCTCCACCTCTAGGCTGAGAGGCTGCGGAGGAGGGAGACCGTGGGGAGGGAGATCTCTAGCTCGCCTGTCAGCTGAGAGGTGGGAAAGGAGTCTGAGGGAGGGAGAGAGACCTCTAGTGCACTTCTCACCTGAGAGGTGGCTGCAGGGGAGGGAGATTGCTACCGCTACCACCTCTCATCTGGCTGTGTGCACTAGGCAGAACTCTATGGCCGTTTTCAGACAAGCGTGCAGTACACTCGCGCGGGGTTTCAAAAACCCCGTGAGGAGAGATTACACGAGACGCTGCCGGCAATTGCGTGCATGACACGGCGACGCGCATTTTTTTCAAGCCGCGAACTGACCAGGAGTCTGATCGAGGTAGGTCATTTGAGGCTTGAAAAGAGTGTGCACGTCACCATGTCATGCAAGCAATTGCTGGTGGCATCTCATCTAATCTCTCCTCGCGGGGTTTTTGAAACCCCGCGTGAACGCACCGTGCGCTCGTCTAAAAATGGCCTGATTGCTGGCAGACCTGGATGCCAGAAAGACTGTAGGTGAACCTAATTGATGAGACATTAACACGTGGGCCCCCATTAGCCCTGATTGGCCCCCATGGTGGGCCCATGATGTCCTTGGACTCCGCTGTGAGTGGTGGCTCTGTGGTAAACACATGGAGGCCATGTGGCGGACACCTAATAGACAGGCAGGTGGGAATGAACCTGGTGAAGGCTAATGTGGGTAATAGTCTCATTTGATTCCACCCAGAGATTTAAAAAAATTCACAGTAATTCAGATCTCTAATTGGTGAGCGTGCACAAGTTCTCAGAACACATGGGGCTCCCCTTCAGGCAAGAAAAAAGTCAGACCTATAAACTGAGCAAATATAGGATGTTATATAAGGAAGCGATCATTTGGGAGGGAGGGAGCCTGCTCTCTCACACAGAAGCTGTTCTGAAAAAATATATCTGAACTATAGTGGGCTTGATCCCAAACCCCTGCATGCACGACTTATGCGTGTATGTGCGGCTTACACACTGGCCATAGTCCTGCCTGCATGGATGCGCGTGCGATCAGTGCATGGCTTGCACGCAAGATGCGTGTGCGCTGTTTGCATGGTACGTGGGGTTTGGGATAGAGTCCATTGTCTCCACTCCTTCTATTTAGGACCAACACAACCACCACACACTCTTTAGACTTTACCGATACTAGAGGAAGATGTAAAACTGTAAGGTTACATAAACACAATTCCTTATTTTTAAGAAGGGGTTCTGCCATGATTTGTGCAGTAATTATAACCATGACTATATAATAGGTGCAGTTGCTAGGAAAGAGAGCAACTTTGACCTGACAGCTGGTCCTTTTCATGATTCATCATTAGTGAAAGCTCCATAACGGTCCAGGAAAGTCCCTGATCAATTTAAACCACAGCTATTGCAAACTAATGGGTGAGTGTGTGGTGAGATAAAAACAACATTCAGAATTTTTTCGCCAATAGCTGTAGCAACAGCAAAACCAGAAGGTATTACATAACTTAATAGGGAGCTGCAAGACATTGCGCAATAAACCACTAGCATTTCTAACAACAAAGATACAAACTTATCTTTTAGGCAAGGTGTAGCTTCATGATGGAACTAAATAATGAAAAGTGCCACTCTCTTGGTGAAATCAGGCTCCACAGAAGTCAGTGGTAAAGTTCCCATCACCTTTGCTGGAGTTGGGATGTTATCCTAGGACAGGAGTGGGGAACCTCGGGGCCCGGGGAGCAAATGTAGTCTGTGGCTAGTTCTTATTTGGCTCCTTTCCAGTTCATGAATCTGACCCTTCGATCCAGTGCCATCCCCCAAGTACTGAAAAACTGAGCTCATGATAAGGGAGCAGAGATGAGGACATGCACCCAAGGAATGGGGACAGATCCATGACAGATATAGAAGAGCGGAACCCTCTTCTTTCTCAGAGCACCCATTAAGCACTCCCAATGTCTATGCAGATCTCATGGTTTGTACTAATTTTCAGAGTGACCCCTGGAATGGAAAAGGTTCCCCACTCCTGCCCTAGCAATACTGTTACAGTAGGTTCTTTCTCTAAGCAGACTGTATTGTGTTGATCCTCCTCTTTTCTCTCAGAGGTGCCACTGGCTGATTTCAGTGGAATTATTCCTGATTTACATTAACTTGACTTAATTTTTACCTCAGTTGCACAATTTTGTCTTGTTGGATCAGATCTCACTGAACAGCCAAAGACACATTGTGATAAAGATTCTGTCAAGTATACATGGACCATATGTGCTTTTAAAAATTAGTAATCTCTTGATGTTGGTTTTGAACTGTATGGGAAGTCAGTGCAGGATTTTTAGATCAAGGTGGGACTCCATAACTCACACTGGGACTTACGGATGAAATTCATTCCAGTCACACAAAGCCACCTGGTTTGAATTTCACCCTATGAGAATACCGACTCCTCCAACCTGTACATATTGCATTCAGATTAAAGTCACAAACTTCAGATCACTCACTCCTCAGCAAAGACAGTGAAATCAATGGAATTACTATAGAGGAGGGGGTTTGAGGATTGCTGCCCATGTTGCCTTTTCAAGGCAGCATTATTGCAAGACATTTATTGGTAGTATTATCAAATCCTCTCTGTTCAGAGAGCATGGGTAAGACCTACTGTTATTTATTGAATCACTTCATACACTAAAATTAATGAATCACCACTGGCAATGACCAGTCAGAACACAGTGCATTCTAACATCATTTTATCACTTTGGAACTGAAATGGGAAAATTGTATAATAAATTGATTGGAAAATGAAAGTTACGAACTTATCATCGTAAGGATTTTTGCCAACACACATTTTTCTTGCTCCAGATTTTCCTCACTCCAAACAGCAAAGTTCAGAAGGCTATCTAACTTAATTTTCCACTTCATACCCTATTTGTTTACTTACATAGTAAAAATAGAACAGTTATCTTCTAGTCAATTTCACTCTCAGATTGCTACTATGGATTAAGGATTCTTGGGCTCTGTACACTACAAGAGAATTTTCCCTTTCCTTAGAAAAATAACTCACTATTTTCACTTGAATTAGTCCACAGATTTACACAGAAGCACGTTTACAGGAGTAGGAATGCCAATGAAACTAATTTTTGTGGATGCTACAAAACGATCATTGATCTCTCTGCTTTTGGTACCAAATGCAAGAACATTCTCTGAATCAGTGTTTCTTCAATAAGTGCTTTGCAGAGATAAGCATATATTTTTATTATATATAAAACACACACCTCACAATTGCTTGAAGTTGTACTATTTTCCAGGATGGGAAGGAAAGAAAAGGAAAAATATATATATTATTTCTATTTCCAAATTCTTGAGAAGCACTTAGATAAGGCAATGGGGCCATAGACATACCCGAATAGGCAGACTATTGCAGAGGCCGAAGGGGGTGGGGAATGAGAAACACAGACGGTAAAGAAAAGGATAAAGATGGAGGATTTCTGGAACAGAAAAAGGACAGTCTGTTGTTACATCAGTACAATAATAGACTGAACACAACCCTGATACAATTCAATTGGAGCAAATGGAGTTTACGCAAACTACAAATTTGGTCAGTAATATTTTTTAGTAATGAATTTATAGTGGATATTTTTCTATGTAATATACTTTTGCCCAGAGTTATGTATATTTTATTAATGAAATTAAAATGGAGCTATACAATTAAACTACTTGATTTTGTGCCTCATAATGGCTGTGATTGAAGTCAACCGGACAACTAGTAAGCGGTTTCAGGATTGTCTCCAATGTACTCCAGGATCAAGAAAAATATCTTGCCATATTGCAGATGCTGTTAGATACAAAATAAAGGAAAAACCATTTGCTTTGTCATTAATATAGATGGTAAAGTGATTGCTGTGACTTGCACATCAGCCAGCGAAGTCACGTTCTCAGTCTCAGACTATCTAGTATTGCAAAAATAGCTGCTCTTTGTTGCCTCATCTTGGGATGTTTCTACATTATTGTTTTTCTATTGATTTCCCACCAATGCAATGTGTATACTAGTGTACACTCCTCTCCAGGTTTTAGTTCTGTTTCATGTCCCCCTGCTTCCAATGGCTCTAGCCAATGCTAGGGTTAAAATGCTCACACTCTGGTAGCTGGATTACTGTTGCCGGTGCAAAGTAGTAAAAAATCTAAAATGCTAGTGTAGGCAAAGCTTAGACTGCAAGATCTTCTGGGCAGGGACCATTCTTTGTATTACATGTTCGTACATCACCAAACACTTTTGGCACCTTCACTAGAAGGTGTGTTCATGCGGTAGGCTCAGCCTCTGATACAGATAACCAGAGTAGTGTCCACAGCCTAATGACATCTTTTAAAAATTGGTAAATCAACACAGTACTGTCTTCCATAGTACCTCAATCTATAGACGTTTGATCAACTTTTATGGCTCGAGTGACATGAAGTTTTACTCTGTTCATTTTGGCTTTGTGAAAGAGCTTGTGCTGATGGAGAGTGAGAGGAATTGCTAGATCTTTAGGAATGGGTCAAGGTCATGACTGTAAAATAAGGCTCAGCCCCTGGTGACAAAATTCACTATCCAAGAACCATAGTAGCACTTGGATGGAATACTATAGCAGCAGCTATGATGTGCTGAGCAACTAACAGAGCAGATTCCAGCTAACCAACTCTTACAGAACTAAGTTCAGAGCTGCATGGTTGTAAGTGACCTGTGGACAGAGACTATGGCCCTTTTCACACAGACACTCTAGTACTGATAAAATGGGTGTTACATGTTGTTAAACATGTTGCAGGGCTGCAGCTGTGCTCTATAGGTGCCCTGCAACGTGTATAATAAAATGTAACACCAATTTTATCAGTGCTAGAGAGTCTGTGTGAAAAGGGCCAATTTCTATAGCCTTCAGTTCGTTTATTTGGACTCGGGGAGCGATCTCCCTCGTGTCCACTAGGAGACAGCATAGACTTTCCACTGGGCATGCGTAGGGAGAGCACGCCCTTGCTTCCCCAGTCGAAAGTCTGCCTCTGATCCGATAGGACGTGCCCTCCAGACTTTCTAGCCTTCTTTCTCCTTACGAGAGAGGGGGTCAGTTTTTTTGTCAGGCTTCAACCCACGCCACAGAATTTGACCAGATCGAGTGGCCTCCCACTCCATCTTTCTCCCTGTGCTGGCCCCCGGGTATGGCCCGGGTTTTCAGGCATTAGGGTTCGGCCTCCGGGTACAACCCTCCAGGACGCACTCCTGAAATGGTGGAGACCGTCAAAACCTGCAGGGTGGTGCTGCCCTCCAAGCTGCGGCGTGCCGAGAAGGTGCCGCTTTGCCCTGGCGGGAAAGCGAAACTGCGCTGGATCTTCCCGCCCAGGCTGCCGCCCCCGCTCTGCAGACGGAGGAGCTGCGCGGCAACATGGAGGACGGGCATGAAGAACTGGAAATTGAGGAAGAGGAGGAGGCAGCCACTTCTGCCTCCTCACAAGTAAGGGGGGAGCGCACTATGGAGTCCTTTCAAAGGCTCCAGATGGACGCACTCAGGTCCATGATGAGGGTCCTAGCACGAATTGAGGATAACCAAAAGAGGGCACAAAAATGCAAAAAAACCCAGCCCCCCCCCCTCCGTTAAAGGGGACTCTAAGAGAGCCGGCAAAGGCAAGCACAAGAATCCATGCAAGCAGGCTCACAAGGACCGCCTCGGGTCTTCCTCGGAGAACGAGCAAGGTGAGCCGCCCTCAGAGGAAGGCGAGTTATTGGCCTCCCCTTCAGACTCAGAACCCGCCCCGCAACCCCTGTCCAAAAAGCGCAAGGGCCACACTCGAGCCAGAACCCCCCACACCTGTGACCACCTCCCCCTTGGAGGATTCAAATCAAATCAAATGTATTGTTAAAGCGTGACCAATGGTCATTGCTTCAAACATAACAAACAAACATACAAACCAATGCAAAAAAGATTAATCCAATACCGATATTGGCAAGGGAAAATCATACAGATAAGACCAAATTAAATAAAAAAATAACATGGCCAGAATCGTTGCATATGCAACCATAACAACTACCCAAGGGAATCCTAAAAGTCGGGCTCCCATCATGGCCAAACACGATATAAAATACATGAACCTAATATTATCATAATGGCTATCCCATTAAAATAAACTCTTCATCTAAAATCTTTGCCAAATATCATAGAATAGGAAAAGGGGAACAGAGCAATCGTATGGCGGGACAAAAATCCTGTAAACTTACTATCAACCCATAGGGCCTAGAAAAACAGTCCTACAGGTAAGATCAGCAGTCATAAGCTCTTCGAGGATAGAGGCCCCTCTAGGGGGAAATCCCTGTCTAGTAAAGGCTGCTTGCATGGCTAATCGTGGGCTTGGAACAATAGGGCAATGGGAGTGAGATATAGATATAAACCCGGGTCCCGCCGAACAACCATCATCCGCCAAACCTCCCATAAGTCTAGGGGACTGCATCTCTGCAGATCGCTGAGGGCCTGACTCCACTAGGGGCAAACCTATATTAACCCTTAAGGGAACCGTAGGAAGAAGGGGAGGAGGATTTGTTAATTGAGAACTGCGAGGGGAAGTTAAAGGAGGCCCATCAGGCAAAACAGGGTCAAGAGGGACATCTGAAACTTCTACACTGGCCGACTCCTTGGAGCTATGACCTACCTTGGAATTTACTAGATTAGTCACCCTCCCCCCCGGTTCCTGGGTCGAGATAAAACTTCCACCAGGAGAAGGCTGAATGTCCAAATGGGGTTGTTGTAACAGTGGAGAAACCCCCTTTTTAGCATAAAGAGTGGCCATAAATACACCCCATGAAGAGAAAACCCAAGAATGAGACAATAGTCTTGCAACTATGGCCGGGGTACGGAAATAGATAACTAAACGTCTTATATTGCCCCTTACAGGAAGATGAAAGAAACGAACAACATGGGAGGGCAAAAAATCCCAGCCCGTAATATCTGCAATATGATGGGCTATCCTCAGTTTGGATTCCCAGGGGGGGAGTAGACCAGATTGTGAAGCGTAAACTGTAAAAACCAGCGCCTCTGGTATAGAATTGAGCCTCCGGCCTGCTGCCAACATCGGATCAACAGAGCACAAAGGACCCGAACCGTGCAGGGAGGTAGTTTGGGTAGCATGGTCCAGAGTTAATGGGCCAGGCCCTCCCCTGGCCTTGCTAAGATCACTAATCGACTCTTCTAGACCAGCTAATTGCTGCCGAATGTCCAAGAGTTTACCATCCAATCCCTTAATCTGTGGCATGAGCACTGAAAATAGTTCTTCCACCTGCTGGAAATGGTGAAGGACTTGAGCCTCCTGATGTCTGAAAGAAGCAAGGTTCAATTTAGCTGGAGAACATGGAACTTCTATGGGGGAACTTCCCTTATTTATGTAGGTATTAGCTGACGGCCCTAAAGCCCCTGGCACCCCACTATCTAGTCTTTGAAAAGGCAGGGATGGGAACCCTGCGTTGGTGACTGTAGACTCCAAACTCCTCTGACCACCTTTAGGGGAGTTGGGTATTATAGATTCCTCTTCTAGGTCAGATTGAGGTGAACATTGAAGATTAATTTGTTCAGTGCGAGTCTGCTGTGAATAGGTATTACCGTCCAACCCAGGAGGCTGCGAGCTTAAAGAAGACCGGGGGAGAGTTCGGGGATGATTTCGGGCCTTAGCACCCAATGCCCGCCACCTTTCCCCCAGCTCCCTAAAAGCCGCAGCACTAGATAATAAAGAGTTGGACGGGGTCTGCAAGAGTCGATTGGAGTTCTCGATTCCAGCAGCTGTAAGTTCGAGCTCACAATCCACAGCAACATGGGATAAAACCAAGGGCTCAGGAGATACAGAACTAGATGGTAAGTCCCGCTCTACCCTGGGCAAGCAATTTAATGGGGGCTGTAATGAAGTCCTCCGCTGGAAACAGTCCTCTAATTGCATTTGCCCAGCACGAGCCCTTGTAGTTACTCCCAATTTGTTCTTAGTTTTGCCCTTCTTAGTCATGATATAAACGGCCAGCAAAAAAGAAACAAAATAGTCCTAGGGAGATACAACTCCGCTAAACACACAAAGCCACAAAAAACAAGGAAGTAAGCCCCAATCAGCACCCAGCTGGTCCTGCTGATACACGCGCGGGGAGCTCACAGTCCCGGTATCGGGGTCCCTCTGACAATGGGGCTCCGACGTCCCTCCCACCTGCGTTCTTGATCTCAGGCAACAGGATATGGCCCGGCGTTGAGATGGGGAGGCTCCAAAATAGATAGCTATCCGTACTACTTTGCCCCTTGGCTTGGTGCCCGGTACGGCTTCCCTCGCACACCACGCTCTCCTCCAGCAGCTTGGGGGTTGTAAAGCTGCTCCGCAAGCAAATGGAACAACGCCTCCGATCCCGCTGCACACTCCCTCGCTATTTTGCCACGTAGTTGGCTTGGGTCTCCACGGGCTCTCAAGGGCTGCACAAGGGCAGCACCCTTAGTTGTCACCCTTCGGAAGGCACCCAAGGGTTGACACCCAAGGGGTTCTGCCCACGCACTTATACCTGCAGCAGGAGGAGGGGAGGGAATCAGGGTGAGTGGCAGCAACCCTCCTCCAATCCAGGCCTCTGGAAGGGAACCCTCAGGCAGGTGGAACACAGCCCTTGCAAACCCCCAATCCACGCACTTATACCTGCAGCAGGAGGAGGGGAGGGAATCAGGGTGAGTGGCAGCAACCCTCCTCCAATCCAGGCCTCTGGAAGGGAACCCTCAGGCAGGTGGAACACAGCCCTTGCAAACCCCCAATCCACGCACTTATACCTGCAGCAGGAGGAGGGGAGGGAATCAGGGTGAGTGGCAGCAACCCTCCTCCAATCCAGGCCTCTGGAAGGGAACCCTCAGGCAGGTAGAACACGAGGATTCAGATAATAATGACGACTACTCCTCGGGAGCAGGGGACCAATGCACCCCCAAATGGGAGGAGATCCTGGCAAAGGGCCCCAAGGATGTGGGCAGAGCACTCCTGACTGACCAGGGCCCCAAACTCCTCAGGAGGGTGGAGACGAGGGTACTCAGAATCACCCCAAGCACACCAAAAAAGAGAGACCCTGATTCCTCCTCTGATGGCGAGGATTCAGACAGGGACTACATACCCAGGCTCCATAGTGGTGGCAAGTGGGTCACCCTGGACTGGGCCTTTGAAAAGATAATTAAGGCCCAATGGAAACAGCCCACTAAAGCGACCAAGCTGTCTAGAGTCCAGCAGGCCCTATACACGTTCACCAAGCAGAGTGACCCCATATTTTAGCCTCCCAAGGTGGATGCAGCAGCCGCCTCCCTTGCCTGCCAGTCTGTATTCCCCTCAGCAGAGGACCTTCTGCCTAAGGATCCCACTGACAAAGGAATAGAAATAGGACTCCGCAAGAGTTACGAGGCATTGTCATATGCCCTACAGATGGCTACCACTGCTTTTTATGTCTCCAGAGCCATCACGAAGTGGTTCAAGCTGGCAAAAGATGCAAACGTTTCAGCCTCACTTTCAAGCAAGCTGGCCGCTAATGTCACACTTGCCCACGCTTGCCTCGTGGATGCCTTCATGGACATTGTAACCTGGGCAGCCAGGGGTATGGCGGCAAACGTAGCAGCACACCGCCGACTATGGCTCCGTTCATGGTGTGCGGATACACACGCCAAAAACCTGCTGGTAAACAGCAGATTTTTTTGGGGGGGGGGAGGGGGACTATTCGGCCCTGCACTGGACAAGGCTCTCTCCGATGCCTCTAACAGAGAAAAGAAGGACTCCCTTAACCCGGTGCAAGCTTTCAAGAGTTTCTTTCGTCCCTTTCAGAGATTCATCCAGGGACCCAAACATGCCTTTTCCTTGCACAATGCGTGGAGCTCCCAACAGCGTGGCAGAGGACATAGGGGACGCAGATCAAAACCTAACAGGTCAGCCACAGATTCCACTTACACCAGATGCCCCAGGTCTCCTTCACACAAGCAGGAGTTCTGACTCCTTTGTGCCCTCCTCCCCCGGCTCGGAGGAAGGCTCCTACACTTCGCTCGGCAGTGGAGCCAGACCACTTCAGACAGCTGGGTCCAACAAACAGTAACAAGTGGATACTCTATCGAATTCAAAACCAGGCCAAGGGAATTCTTCCGCATTTCCCCCCTCTCACGCATCACCAGCAAGCGTGAGGTAATGCGGTCCGAAATCGACAGACAGCAGAGGATGGGTGCCATAGAAAGAGTGCCATGGCACGAGAAGGGAAGGGGGCTCTATTCGATCCTCTTCCTCGTACAAAAGAAAAGCAGAAAATGGAGAGCGGTCCTGGATCTGAAGCACCTCAACAAGTCCATCAGGCTCCAGAAGTTCAAGGTGGAAACCTTGGCCTCCATCACACTAGCGATATCGAAAGGCGACTGGCTCGCTTCCTTGGACCTAAAAGACGCGTACCTCCACATTCCCATCCTCCCGGCTCGCCGTCAATGGCTCCGCTTTGCCTACAACAACCAGCATTGGCAATACCGGGCACATCCCGTCGACCTGGCCACAGCACCCAGAACATTTACAAAAATGTTGATCCCCCTCATCGCGAACCTCCGGCTTGAGGGCATAGCCGTCTTCCCTTACTTAGACAACATCCTGATTCGGGCAGCGTACTTCCCTCCGAACGCTAGCGTCCCTGCTCGGATCCATGATTTCCTGCACACACCACCTTCAGTGGTCTCGGTTCCATGCGCGCAGCCTCCAACAACTGCTTCGTCCCTGGCAAACGCAAATAATCAACAACTGTCCAGTATCTCTCTCAGTCCCGACTGAGACCCTACACTCCTTCAGCTGGTGGGAGGACTCACACCGTTTCCTGCACGGCGTTCCCCTAACAGATCCACAAAAGATCATACTGACAACAGATGCCAGTCTCTCCGGGTGGGGAGCCCACATCGGGAACAACGTAACACAGGGGGTCTGGTCGGCCACAGATGCGACCCACAGCATCAATTGGTTGGAGCTCAAGGCCATTCAACTAGCCCTCCAACGGTTCATCCTCCTACTAGAGGGTTGCCATGTGCTCATCTTCACGGACAACACCACAGCCATGGCTTATGTCAACCATCAGGGGGGCTCCCGGTCCAAGATACTGCACAAGGAAGCCTCCTGCTTGCTGCGTTGGGCAGAGTCTCACCTACTCTCTCTCTCTCGGCCCTCCACATCAAGGGCGTAGACAATGTCGAAGCGGACTGGTTGAGCCGCCAGACTCTGGATCCAGGGGAATGAGCCCTCAGCCTGACTGCGTTCCAACTCATCATCGAGACGTTCGGCATCCTGATCCTCGGCATCCTGATCCTCGACTTATTTGCCTCCCCGACCAACTACAAGTTGCCCCGCTTTTTCAGCAGGAACCCACACCCCAAATTCGAAGCCCCTGATGCTCTCAGCCGCCAGTAGCTTCCGGGTCTTCTCTACACCTTCCCTCCATTCCCCTTACTCAGCCGAGCGATCCGCCGATGCAAACACCAGCGAACCACTGTGATATTTGTAGCCCCCTTTTGGCCTCGTCAACCATGGTTCACAGACTTGCTCACCCTGTCACACAGGAACCTCCTCACCTTACCTGTCACACAGGACCTGCTGTCACAGGAACCCCTCCTTTATTAGCAACCGGAGTTTCTGAAACTAACATCATGGCTGTTGAGACCCTAGCTCTTCAGGGTCTGGACTACTCTGACTCTGTTATACGCACTCTACTGGCATCTAAGCAAAAATCCACCCAATGCATATACCAGTGTACTTGGAAGGTCTTTGTGGGTTGGTGCCAGTCTAAGCTTGTTCCCCCACAGTCTCCCTCTGTAGGCCAGGTCCTCCAGTTCTTACAAGAAGGGTTGGACAAAGGCCTACGTCCCAACACACTGTCCAGACAGTTGGCCGTAATTGATAGTACCTTAGGGGCATCTGGTAAACCACGCCTTTCGACCCACCCTCATGTACGTCAGTTCATTAGGGCCGCCCGTCGAATTCTCCCCCCAGTTGTACACCGGTTCCCTAACTGGAACCTCAACCTGGTTCTTAAGGCTCTAACGGGACCCCCGTTCGAACCCCTGAACCAGGTCTCACTATTCTACCTTTCAATTATGGTGGCCTTCCTAACAGCCATCACCGTGGCCAGACGTATCTCCGAGATTGGGGCTCTGTTAGCCAACCCTTCCCTCTGTTCCTTCAAGAAGGAATCTGTCTGTCTCTGCCTGGATCCCTCCTTCCTCCCAAAGTTTTCCTCCCTCTTCCATCTCTCCCAAGATGCGGTCCTGCCCTCCTTCTGTCTTTGGCCCTGCCACCCTCTAGAGAAACTGTGGCATTCTCTAGACGTACACAGGGCTCTAAAGATATACCTGCATCATTCAGTCTCCTTCAGACGTTTCTCTAGCCTTCTAGTAAGCTATCATCCCCAACACGGGGGCAAAAAGGCCTCCAAATCAGTCATTGCCGGCTGGATCTCGACCTGCATCACCGAAGCATACAAAGCTTCCGGCCTCCAGTCTCCCAATCCTATCCTCGCCCACTCTACCCGGGGAGCGGCCACCAATTTGGCATTCCACTCCCGGGCCCCGCTAGGTGAAATATGCAAGGCAGCCACCTGGAAAAACCTGCATACGTTCACCAAGCACTATAAAATTGATCTGCACCAATTCGCCGAGGCCGCCTTCGGTAGGCGGATCCTTCAAGGGGTACTAGGGTCTTGTTAAACCTGATAGTTCCCCCCTTACCGAATAGTACTGCTCTGTTCTTTCCCTGAGTTCGAATAAACGAACTGAAGGCTATAGAAAGGGCAATTGGGATTCTTACCTTTGAACTGCCCTTCTGTAGCCTTACAGGGAGTTTATTCGGCCCGCCCGGGCTGTTTTGTTGAGTTACCCTTTTAGTTCTGGGGAGGTTTAGTCCCCTTCTCTTAGGGGTTCGGTTAACGTTACTCCTCGAAGTTTCGGGGAAGGTTCTGTTTGTTTCTTTCAGATTATGGATACTTCGGCTGTGATACTCCTTTATTTTAATTCAAATTCATTCACTCCTGGGGAAGCGCGGGCGCGCTCTCCCTACGCATGCCCAGTGGAAAGTCTATGCTGCCTCCTAGTGGACACGAGGGAGATCACTCCCTGAGTCCAAATAAACTCCCTGTAAGGCTACAGAAGAGCAAGTCTCAGCTAAGAATCCCAATTGCCTTATTTCAGAGAGCTGAGACTGTGTCAAGCAAGACTTTTCAAGCCATTGCAAGTTTTGGAGAATATGTGAACAGAGCCTAAGAATGACAGTGCAGATTGCATTTCTAGAAAGAAGATCCCTTGGGTGGTGGTGGTGGTAAGCCCCAGAGGCAAATTTGTCACTTGCAAATTTGTTCTATGGGGATCTGCCTAATAGCTGAATATTTGGTTCTGCCTGAATATGCCTTGCAGATTTACTTACTACTTTGCTTTTTTGAAAGGGGGAAATATTTCCTTTCAAGATTATTGCAAATAAAGGAAGTCTTGTTCTCATACAATCTGTTTATGGATATTTCTTTCTATAAATGATCCTGACCATCTAGGAACTTGGAAACTCATTTTTCTAGATGACGTTCCATGCTGATCTGTCAGAACACAGTCAGGCACTTTAGAGTGTTTATTACTCACAAAGTGAAAAATCACTGAGTTCAACCCTCTTCCCACGGATGATTGGTTGTTTGAGTGGGCTTTTTTGCTCCTTTCACCTCCTCCATTGCAAACTGCAGAGTGTGTACTTTGACCTTTAACTCTGTAACTACTGTACATAAAAACCTGCCCCACTAAGATGAAACGAAGCACAGCAATTCCACTGGAACGAAATGCATGGATGCAGTTTTATTGTTGGGCTTTTTAAAGCCCCGGACATGGGGTTATGTTTGAATGTTCCGTGATGGACTGTGACAGGATCACGGTAAGTCCTTACAGGACTAGGTCCGTACGGTCTGTGGGTAAGTCTTTTCAAGACGTTGATCTCATGGAGCAAGTGGGAGTGCTGGCCAACTACTGGCCCTTTAAAAGGCCAAGTGAGCAAGAGATGCAGGTCATCTGAGTGGCTCCACCATGGAGGGAGCCCAGCTGGATATAAGTAGCCTAAGGCTTGCACAAGAGAGGGTTTACCAGTGGGAGAGGCAGTGACATGAGGGGCTGTGCCTTCCCAGGGCTGCTGCTGGGTGGTATTGTGCCTGACCAGATGGGGCTGAGGCTTGGGAACCAGCCCAGGAGATAGGGCTAATCTCTGGGGGACCAGCTGAAGGGCTCAGGCACCGAGGACACGTCTCCAGGGCTATGTGCCGTGGGGGGTGGGAACTGGCGATTTGATTATTAGAAATGTAGATAGCTGGGTTACTGGTGGCTATTTATTTATTTATTTATTTATTTATAGAATTTTATACACAACAGCTCAGGGCGGCTTACGGTCTAAAAACACATAAAAAGCAAATATAAAAACTCTTACAAACATAAAAGGAGGATAAAAATATCCCACACCACCCCCCACCCTAACTCACTCCCCCCACCCATTCACCAATCTCCCCCACCAAATGCCTGGCGGAACAGCCTGGTCTTACAGCTTCCTTGAAAAGAGGGGAGATCCGGGGCCAGCCGGGCCTCCACTGGAAGGGAGTTCCACAGCCGAGGTGCGGCCACTGAGAACGCCCTCTCCTGCGTAGTCCCCCAAAAAACAGAGGACCTTGAGCCAGGAATCCCTGCAGAATCCGGGGGATGAGGCAGTCCCGCAGATAGTAGGGCCTAGGCCATTGAGGGCTTTATAGGCAAAAACCAACACCTTGAATTGGGCCCGGAAAGCTATCAGCAGCCAGTGCAGATAATGGAGCACCAGCGTAATATGCTTCTGGCGGCTCAGTCCCACCAGGAGACGGGCTGCCACGTTCTGCACTAGCTGCAGCTTCTGAGCCGTCACCATGGGTAGCCCCATGTAGAGTGCTTTACAGTAGTCCAATCTGGAGGTGATGAAAGCATGGATGACCATGGCCAGGTCGAAGTCTGAGACATATGGCTGAAGCCGTCACACCCGATGTAATTAGTGAAAGGCACTCCTCGCCACAGCCGTCACCTGGTCGTGCAGGTGGAGCTGTGAATCGAGGAGCACCCCCAGACTTCATACTTGGGAGACTACTGGAGGGCAGACCCCATCAATAATGGGGGCCGCCATCTCCATCGCCTTATCCACTAACATCACCTCCGTGTTGTCAGGATTCAGCTTTAGTCGATTAGCCCTCAGCCAGTCCCCCACTGCCATCAGACACCAAGTAAGCACCGAGCCTGCCGGGCCTGGATCTGTGGAAAAAGAGAGGTAGAGCTGGGTGTCATCAGCATATTGATGACACCGCATGCCAAACCTCCCGATCACCTCGCTGAGTGGCTGCATATACATGTGGAACAGGAGAGGGGACAGAACAGAACCCTGCAGGACTCCACACGAGAGGTCCTGGTATGATGAAAAATAATTCCCGAGTACCACTTGCTGAGTTCTCCCAGTCAGGAATGAGCAGAACCATTCAAGAACAGTCCCGCCCAGCCCTGTACGATCCCGCAGCGTGTCACCAACATCTCATGGTCAACGGTATCAAACACAGTCAACAGATCTAATAGAGTCAACAGGGTCGAACGACCCCGATCCTATTCACAGCGTAGTTCATCAACCAAGGCCACAAGTGCAGTCTTGGTGCCATACCCCGGCCGAAATCCTGACTCAGTGGAATCAAGAAAACCGATATGATCAAGATGTCCCTGGAGCTGTCGAGCCACCACCCGTTCAGTAACCTTTCCCTAAAAAGGGAAGGTTAGAGACAGGCCAATAGCTGGCAAGGGAGTCAACGTCAAGCAATGGTTTCTTGAGCAGAGGCCACAGCGCTTCCTCCTTGAGACAACCCGGCACTCTGCCCTCCCGAAGGGAGGCATTGACAACCCCAGCCAGCAACGGTCCCATTGTTTCCCAGCAGGTCTTAACTAGCCAGGACGGGCAGGGATCTAATTCACAAGAAGTGGCTCTGACTGCCCCCAGAACATCCATCACATCAGCGGGTGTGTCTGACTGACATTGATCCCAAAGAACCAGACAAGGCGGAGCTTCAATAACCTCCAGGTCCCCCTGTGTATGGTGAATATGAACGATTTTGTCCACAAAATAATCCACAAACATGTCACAGCGTGCAACAGATGACTCCACTCCAAGGTGGAGGGAGGCCGGACTGACCAGCCCCCGCACCACCTGGAAAAGCTCAGCTGTATGGGATTTTGCAGATGCTATGGGGGCAGCAAACATCTTTTTGCTGCCTGCATACCCACAGCATAGGCTCGTAAACTGGCTCTATGTCGCAATCTTTCGGCTTCAGCATGAGAACGATGCTACTGTCGCCCCTTGTGCTTCAGCAACCGCAGTTCCTCAGAAAACCAAGGAGGCCTGTGGAGCTGTTGCCTGGGCAACTGACGCCTAGGAGCCATCCAATCGATGGCTTCTGTCAGCAGGATATCATTGTCTGCCAGATTTGAGATGCTCCTAATGTGTATCCTCAAAGTTACCTTGTACTCAATGGCCTCTGTCAGCAGGATATCATTGTCTGCCAGATTTGAGATGCTCCTAATGTGTATCCTCTTAAAGTTATCTTGTACTCCAGCCTCCTCACTACCAAACATGGGTTTAATGGATAAAATGAATGATCCCTTTGGCATAACAAGGATTCTTGGTGGAGAGGAGTAAATTATAAACTGAAATGAATAGGTTTTTCATTTTCCTTCTTGAAGATGCTCCCCTCTGTAATGAAGCCAGGAAAATGGTAATGAAGAGAATTAGAGATCTAGACAGTGTCAAAGAGCACAGGCAGCAGTTTCATGCATCTCGCCCTGGTATAAATATTGGTCTGTAGGCCTGACGGGAGCAAGCTATTTGAAAACTTGTGTGAGCCCTTTGTCTAGAAAATCCTTTACCTCCTTTAGGTTGCAGAGAATGCTCACAGTGGTGGTTGAAGGGAGATATAAAGGAATACCATATCAAAAACAGAAATGTATATGTGGGGGGGAGCGCGTGGAGGATTTGCCCCATTATCTGTTAATTTGCCCCTTTTATCCTCAACCTAGAGAGAGGCTCCTGAGCAGAGTAAAACATGAGCCTTCATAGTCAACCTTGCAGAGATAAATTAATCTCTTAGGAGATAAGAAGGTGGAAGTGACAAATGAGAGAGCCTTTTTTGCGGTCAGGGCGGCAAGGCTTCATATGCAAGTGGTCAAGGCCAATATGGACAATAATTAGAACATTGCATGTGCCGAGCTCCATCTGTGCTAAGAGTATGGGGGTAAGGAAACAAAGGGGCTCACCTTATGGACAATTTTGTATGCTGTGCTTGCTGTATTTATAAGAATTAAGCATGTTTTTTAGGGATTAAGTGATGATGTGCAATCTTCAGGAGTAGGATATTCTACTGGACTTGGCTTTATAGCCTCGTACCCTAATCATAAGGAACTTTTTGTATTGAGCTTGTACTGGACTGATCGTGGGCTAGTTGGCTTGAGTCTACTATTCCAATGAGATTGGTGTCAAAAGGAAATAAACAGTATACTGAGCCTGTCACATTAAAAGAATTTAGCACTTCCCCTATGGATTAAGGGAGGCTGTTCAAGCTTGCACGAGAAGGACATCTTTCTGGCCTTAAGCAATATAGAAGCAATCTCCGAGAAGAGCAAGGCATCTCAAGGCATCTTTAGAGTTATGTACTGTGTTCATTGCTTCATGTACCCCTATGAGAAAAGGGTTTTATAGGAATAGTTATGTGACCTCCGAGTATCTCTATATTAGATTATAAGGGTTATGTATGATCACGGTGGATAATGATCTGGCGGGTACCATGATAGTATGTCTGGCCTGTGTTTACATTTTGATCCATGAGCAGCAGTGAAATTTAAGGCTGGAGTTATTGTGTCAGAGTTATTTTGTTGAAGTTTTATATGTTGACGTGTGTGTGTAAAATTTGTAGTGATGGGACTACAAATTACACACACGGTTTTGGTTTTATCGGTGTCTGATATTTCCCATTGAAGTCCAATGGAAAATTTACCTATTCATGGGAAATTCTCCGACTCTGAGACACAGGGAGGGAGCCGAGGCAGAAGAAACCAAAACCCCTCCCAGGGCATCCCCCCCGCTCCTGGCCTTGGAGGGCAGGGGTGGGAATCAATTACCCCTAACACCCCCACGCGCCAGGTCCCGGCGTTACACCCCTCCCTGGGGCCCCTGTAAAGCGTCTTACCGGTGGTCTCAGCTCCGGGCAGAGGGTGGGGGTGATGGCCGCCACCGGCTGGGGTACTGGCTCTGCTGCCGGTGGGAGCTGGTTCTCCTCTGATGCCGGTGGGAGCTGGCTCTGCTGCCAGGCCTGGTTGCCCAGCAGCGGAGCCTGCTCCTGGCAGCGGAGAAGACCCAACCACTGGCCATGGGGCTGGTACCCCAGCAGGGCAGCCAGGTCTTCTCTTCCTTCTTTTCTTCTAGGTCCCACGCCGGTCCCAGAACTCTGAAGAACGCTGCCTTTTTCTTTACTGCACATGCCAAATGGCCACCAACGCCATTCTGCGCATGTGCAGCCCTCTTCCAAAATGGTGCCGACTCAGTTAAGAAGAAGGCAGCGTTCTTCAGAGTTCCGGGACCGGTGTGGGACCTAGACTAAAAGAAGAAAGATTAGACGAGAAGCCCTGGCTGCCTGGCAGAGGAGCTGGCTCCCATCGGCAGCGGAGGAGACCCAGCCACAGCCACTGGCAACGGAGCTGGTACCCCAGCCCGCGGCAGCCATCACCCCCACCTTCTGCCTGGATCCGGGACCGCCGATAAGTACGCTTTACAGGGGCCCTGGGGAGGGGAGAAGGGTGTAAAGATGGGCCTTGGTGGGTGGGGGTGTTGGGGACAGTTATGATGATTATGATGTGTTCAATTTTTGTCTCTGTAGGCTGGAAACTTTGACTTTTTGTTTTTGGTGACTATAAAGAGCTGGTACACCCCCCCCCCCCCCCCCAACAAACAGAATTTGATCTTTACTGATTAAACAATATATCCAAATTGGAAGGAATAAAGAACAAATTAATCAGTTATAAATGATCCAATATAAAACCCAGTGTTTGTTAGGTGTACAAACACCCTTCTTCAGGGTACAGAAACTCAGTAGATTTTTAAATTGAATAATATTTTTGATTTTGGTTTGAATGATGATGGATTTTAGACCTTTCCTCTAATGAATTAAATGTATTTAATTGCTAGCTTCTTTGTTAGCCTGACAGGATTGACAGCACCTGATTTTGATTGCTTCCCTGTGGTGTATAGGCCACCTCGTTCCTAGGCTTCTTTGTTTGGGTATTTTTGTTTGAATCTTCGCTTTGTTGGGGAGCTCTTGGAAGATTTTATGAGTAAGATTCTTCTTCCTTTTTCTTTGTGGTTTGGAGTTGATCTTAGTTTGAGGAATTATTAAGGATTTAAAGAATAGGTAGAGTTTAAACTTTTAATGCCTTTTAGTGTAGGAGAAATTTTCACTTTAGGTTGGTTACCGATTGCATGTTGTTGTTTAGGTGGTTTTTTCTCATGAGTATTTCTAGTCCCCCCTTCCCCCCCCCCCCCATTTGGGCTACTTTGCACGAGCCAATATTCATGCAGTTAATGCATGGTTTTAATTAGGTTAGTATGTTTTTTGTGAGATTCTGTAGTACTCTTTTCATAGTTGATTAGATGGGTAAGCTACTCTGCTGTGAGTTTGTAGATACATTTTTTTTTTAGGTAGAAGTGTCTTTATGAGATGTTTGACATAAAAATAAAAAATTCTGCTTGATAATGCCAACTGTACTTTGGCTGTTTTTTTAGTTAATATTGAAGTTTACATGCTTTTAATAGGTGCGAAACAATAAAACCTTTTCCTATTTTATCTTCTTCATTCTTGCACAATGTATTTTTTAATACGGTATATTCTTTTTTGTTATATTGGGATTTAATGTTTACATGTTCTTTTTGCTTTAAAGTAAGAAAATAAAAATCTGTACCCCTGAAGAAGGGTGTTTGTACACCCCAAAAACATTGGATTTTATAGTGGATCATTTATAATTTGTTCTTTATTCCTTCCAGTTTGGATATATTGTTTAATCAGTAAAGATCAGTGCCAGGTACATTGCTGGTGCTCTTTAAATACCTAATTATAATAATAATAAAGTTCAAATTTCATTTCTACATTTTGAATCCGTTTCTGCTTTTTTATAGTAGTAGCTAGTTTGTGTTTGACTGGAAGAGCTGGGCCTGTCAGGAAAAACTCCAATAGAAAGACATGATAAAATTGCAATAGTTGGCAAGAGGTAACTAGCTTATATTAGACAATTTGACCAACTCATTTGCTCTTTTGCTAAGTTTGAAATGGGGTTGAACATTAAAATATTGGTGCGATGAATTGGTTTAGTGATGGCTTTTTTTTTCATTAGAGCTGCAATGAATAGTGGATTTTGCATTTTTCAGTCAACTATCCAAATAATATTTGTAACCAAAACAGATATTTGGCTATTTTGGTTACTTAGCTTCGGCTTGTGCACATGTGCAATATCACTAATAATGCAGAAATAAAGGAGATGAAATACCAAATAAACAAGCCTAAATAATATCTCTGATATCCAAAGCGAGGACTGCAGTGTTTATTATTTGCTTCGCTGGATGTTACTTGAAACAGGCGAGCTTGAGAAATAAGATACTTGCTGCCAATGTTCTTTTCAGCTCTGTTTTGCATCTTTGGAACACCCTGTGAATGGGGGAATAATTAAGGGTCTTCTGCCTCATTTGGGGACCTGGGCTCATCTTCGAAGTGAAATAACATGAAAGAATGAATTTCTTTGGGTTCATCCCAGGCGCTCTCTAGAGCGTGTAACAAGATGACAGTGACTCCAATTCAACAAGGCTTCTGTGTCCAAGTGACTCTAGAATATCTGAACTTCTGCCATATAAGATTGAGATGGTTTGGCAGACTTTATAGATGTTCAACACAGAGGCATGCTAGTAGCGTGCTTGGCAACTTTTCTGTCTTGTTCTGCGGCATCGATATTTGTGGTATTTGTGAGCCTGAAATGAGCAAAAGGTTAACAAAAAGCAGTATGTCCTCTGTGTAGGAAAACCCTCCCCACGCTTAAATTAATGAAATGTGAAGTGATATGGTAACCAATAGTCCTAGGAACATTTGGGGTGGGTGGGGGGTGGGGGCGGATATGCTGGAGGTGTCACAGTTCACCAGTGCTGTCCTGCTGCACAGGATGTATCTTTTGGCTCAGCTCTGCCTTAACTAAACAGCCAGCTAGGGCTGCTGTGCTGACTTAAAGAGGAAGATGGAAAGGGACCTTTTTCAGAATTTTGCATGCCTGATGCTCTTTCCTAAGTAATTTTATAAGGATTATTTCCACTCTCTTCATTTCCCTAAGTTTGTTGCCAATTCAGGTGGGTTTCAAGACAGGTGGGTGCTGGCAAAAAAAGCCCAAGGGAGAACCCTGGTGAAGCTTATTCATAGCATAAGCACAGTAGAAATGGTGGCAAATCCATGTTGTTATGCTAGTGTGCCTCGTTGCTGGTAGGGAGGGGCCGGGGACAGAGAGTAATTTGTTCATTCCTCCTTCTGTATTTGGACTGCTAGCAGGGGTGACAATCAGTCATTGTGGTGGATGCTTGTGATGTCTGGTGGGTCCTATGAAAGAGTTTTGAGAGAGAGCTTGAGGAACATAAGTCTTTTATTTGTAGTGCTTATCAGTTTCTGTGTTTTGTTCCAGGGTAAATGTATCAATTTATATCTGTAGCGTAAAGGAAGGCTGAGCTGAGAAACAAGCGTGGTTCTGGACAAGAGATCACTTTTCTTCGTGCTGACCCAGTGCTGCAGATTTGCAGGGCCTTGTATCTCATCACCAGCCATCTAAGCTAGAGCTGGGGAGCCTTTTCCTTCCTGGTGGCCATTTTGAAAATGAGTACACCCTCTGTGGGGCAGATAGGGTTTGGGGGTGGAGCTATTTAAGTGAGCTCAAGATGGGAAACATAGGGAAGGATCCAGATCATGGATCTATTTCGTGGATCTATCCCTTATCCTTGAATGCATTCCTTCATCTCAACTCCCTTCCCCTGAGTTTGAGGGTAGGTAGGGACATGGCCAGATCTAGGAATTGGAGGGAGGTGGGCCAAATGGAAAATTGCTCAGGTGCGCCACCCTGCTTAAACCATCCAGTCTCCCTTTTATGACACTGTAGAGCAGGGGATGGAGAACCTCAGGCCTGGGAACCAAATGTACCCCCCAGCTAAATTTTTATTTGGCCCATTTCCAACTCCTGAATCCAGTTCCTAACCCTCAAGCACTGAAAGACAGCGAGCTCGCAAAAAGGATTCCGACTTGAGGGCATGCACACAAGGGTAGAGGATGTATTGACGGCTTAGATACATGCTTTCCCTCCTTTCCCAATCCTGGGCATATCCCTTACATGCCTCCACCCTCAACTCTTATGTGGCCTTTGGAACCTGTATTAATTTTCAAGTGGTTCTCAGGAAGGGAAATGTTTCCATCCCCTGCTTCTAGTCTGTATACATGGAGCAGAAATGTTCCTCTAACTAAAGGTGTTTCCCCAAACTCATTTGATTATTCCTTCCTGACCAACTAATGCTTCATGCCCTTCTGTAGAGAAAGGCAAGGGTGTTTAATGTTTATTTCTTGTGACCAGTGGGAAGGACAAGAGTTTGCAAGGTAGCAGATTCAAATGTGTGGTGCTTAAAGTTAAGATTAAAAGGTTCCCCGGCTAGATTAGCAATGATATTGCCAATAGCTACAGCTAACAAAAGCAGGGGACTGACGTTTATAAACCCCTCTCCCTTTAGAACTGCATCCCCCCGGTTTCCCCTTACATAATTTTTTAGGCAGCTTGCTTACCCCTTTTCAAAACAAGGAATGCAACCTTAGCATCTGGGAATACAACGATAAGGCTCTGTGCAGATCATCTCTGCTGAAGAGAGGATGTACTGTAGATTTTATGAGGCTGTCACCTTGTGGATCAAGGTTAAAGAGGGGCATATTGGATGCACAGGATGTTCAGTGGGAAATGGTAGAGGACAGCATGCTTGGTTAGGTCACTTCCTTCCTTGTTCTTTAAAGCCCTGACTGCTGCTGTCTTCCACAATAACATGTTTCCGTTTCACTGCCCCATGTTTCCAATCCCATTGACTCCCATGGCCCAGGATGCAAGCAGATGTGTTGCTCTCAATTAATGTCCTGCCTTCCCTGATGGAAAATGTCTTTGTTGATTTGTCTGATCACTTCCTGTCAAGTTAGACCAGCCACTTCCTGTGTACGTAGTTTATTTTTGTTAGCACTACCTATTCTGCCTTCCCAATGGCACAGTGTCTGCTGAGTGGTTTGTGTGCTTGAGGCAGAAACTTGGAAATGTGAAAGCATGAGGTAATTTTTTTAATTTTTTTAAACTGTGGATATGATCCTCAAGTATAAGGTGGCCCAATTTTTGTATGCTGCTACAGAGCCCTTTAGTATAAGTGAGAATTAGATCCTTTTGTAATCAGATTTTTTTGAGGGAGGCTGGCAGAAAATAGATAAGACGACCTACTGGTAGAACTCCAGATCTTTGAAAGAAATCCTGCTGTATGAACTAACCCTTAATTCTCGTTTTAGGTATGATGATAAGCCTCAAACCCGTTTTTTATTTTGTTAAAAATGAAATCTTGAGGCTCAAGCCTACCCTAGAAGTCAGCTAAGGGCCTTGGCCACAGTATGGCGGATATTCGGGAGGGCTTGTGGGACTGCCCTGCTAGGAATTACTCCTCCTCTGGCTCCTGGTCCTACACCTATTTTGTAGGGATGTCCATTATGGATTTGGATTGTAAGGAGCCATTACTGATTGATTGGAACCAATCCGAACTCTGTCCGTGCAAGTTATGAATCCCTCGCCCCTGGGACCGTGGCATGTACTTACCGGTTGTAGAGGACTTGATTGAAGATCTGCTGGCCCACTGCTGCTGTAGGAGGGCCTCCTGGAAGACTCTCTTGCCACGGCGTGCTGCTGAGCTCCCTGCTCTACGCTGTGCATGTGTAAAATGGCTGCCGGGGTCATTTTGTACATGTGTAAAATGGCCACCTCCCTTAACCAAAATGATGGCAGCCAAAATGACATCACTGCCATTTTGCTCATGTGCAGAACATTTTCCAGTGGAGCTTCAATCAAGTCCTCCTAGGCCAGTAAGTACATGTCGGGGACCCTGGATGGTGGGGATGGGGGAAAATAAGGTCAGTGCAGGTGGAAGAGGTTGGACTCGGACCAGTTTCCCATTGATTTCATTGAGATCTGAATCTGAACCGTAATGGATATGAAATTTCAGTTCCAAATTCTGAATCCATAATTTGATCCGAATGCTCAGCCCTACTATTTTACTGCCCTTACTTAGGGCCAGATTAAACTTGATGTGGGTGCCAGTCAGCTTTTTGGTGCCACCAACCACCTTCCCGACCTGTCGTGGGAGAGACAGGGGTTGAGGCTGTTGCTTCTGTGTCAAGCTGTGATTGGGGTCTTTCAGAATAGCAGCAGTATCAGGCTGGAAGAAGTGCTGGGGCTGAACGCAGCCCTAGCACAAAGCAAGCCCTGGATCTGGCATACTAAGGAGAAAAACAACACAAGGAATTCCTTTTGAGGAAATGACCTTTACTCAGTTAATAATTTGACCAAGAAATACTAGTGACATTATACTAGCTGAAAGTCCTAGGATAAATCTGAAAAAATTAAATAGGAGCGGATGTAAAAAAAAAAATCTAGGCATCCAAATAATAATAAATTTCAAGGATAGAGAAATTAATGTTACTTAAAAAGAAATCAGTTATTAAATGAATGCCAGATTTATAATCCTAGCTCTTCTTCCATAGTTGGGTTTGTCCAACTTTGGTTAAAGGTTAGGGGCCCGGCCGTACAGCTGTGGATGACAAATTGCATAATCTCTCTTGACTAGTTTCCTCTTTTCAGTGGGATGATAATTTACCCACCTACCTCTGGGGTGTTGTGTGGATTAACTTGTTCATGTTGATAGAGCACAACAAAGATGTGAAGTACTAAAATTGTGTGGTGGTGTGATTATTACCAAAGTAATGAGAATCCATTTTTAAAAAAGCTTTCCCTTTACTTACCCTCAGCTAAAACACATGCACATCATGTAGCATTGTCTGTTTTTTCCTAGATGGAACTAAGGGCTTGATCTTGCAAGGTGGTGACCACTCTGCTCCAGATAGCACAGTATTGCAAGGACATACAGTCCTATTGACATCAGTACATGCAGGTTAAGTACATGCTAATGTGCTTTTTTTGGGTTGGGGCCAGTGCTTTGCACCTGAGTAAGTACTGATGCCAAGAATAGCACTGGCAGATTGTGCCATTGTATTTCTAAATTCTGCAGGGACTTCGAGGGAGACCCAAGTCTGGGTGTGGAAGAAACCACAAGTAGAAAATGAAGGCTTTTGTTTTCAACCATGTGACTACATCAACATGCTTGTCACGCTCTGCTGCATATCGATAGACTCTGCTCAGGAGAAACTCTGAGCAAGGTGATATCAAGGAAGGGGTGCTGCAATTTAAACCGGACACATCAACAGAGCTGTTGGTTGTGGCAGAAAGTATTGCAAATTGTGCTGACAGCACTATATAAGAAATAGGGAAAAAGTGAATGAAATGAAACACTGATTTGGAAAAACCCTTAGCAGCAGATGAAAACAACACTATACCAGCAAAGCCCAGCACTGCACATGCAATTAAGGCATGTTTGCTGAAACCATGGAGGAATTTGTACAGAAGAAAGTATAATAGCATCCTCATGTTAAAGAAGTGTTTACATACTTGGTATTCTGGTTCAGTATGTCAGTGACTGAGAAACTGCTTTGTAATGCATTGCTTATTGTGCAATGTAAAGGCAATAAACCCCTTAAAATGGAATGGTGAGAACATTTCAGCATAGACTGTAAGCCCCTTGGGGCAGGGACCTGTCTCTCTAATCAGGACAGTCTCTTTGTTCAGTGCCAGGCATATTGCTGGCAATATATAAATCAAATGTACTCTGACCTCTATAAATATAAATACACTCTGTCTAGCAAGCTCTTTGTGACTCTGATTTTCATACAGGGGATATGTTTTAGTTTGTTTTACTTTATGATTAGTAACGTCTGGTTCTACCCCACTGCAGTATCTGTGCTAATCCCAAACAAACTAGAGAGAGACCACCACTATTCGGAAAATATAAGCCATACTGAATGTACTGAGTTAGGTGGTTTCAAAATCCTTCAGCAAGGATTTTGAAGTTTTGCTGCAGTGAATCTGGAACTAAATGCAGTTTTAAAGAATTTTGGTTAGAGATGCCAACTAACACTTAAAGTTGTTTTTGGGAGGTAACCCAGTCAGCAAAAAGATGTGAAAAGAAAAAAGTAGCGTATACTGCTCAGAGTAGAGTATACTAGGTCTGCATTAGGAGATTTGGATTTATTTATTTATTTGCAATGCATGCTGCACCGTGTATGCCCATGATTAAAGAAGTGAGGTGTGATTATTTTGGAGAGTGTTATTGTACTGGAAAGATACATGGAGACTTCTCAATGTTGAGGTTTTTTTTACATAATGACAGCATAAAACCAATTATCTCAATAATGAACTACAGTGAAATCTACATACATAAAATTTGGTTAACTAGAATTTCATTTTAAGTGAAATTGCTCTTCTCTCTCTTCCCTGCCCCCCAAACACCCTAAGTCAGTTAAATGTGTTACATTTTGCAACAGGAGAGACTCAATAGGTTAGGGCTTGTCCGCGTAGAGAAGGGATGACTGAGGGGGATATGATTAAAGTTTGCAAAATTGTGAGTGTTGCAGAGCAAATAAACAGGGAGCCGATATTTACCCCCTCTCATAAGTGCTAGAACTAGGGGTAAGTGTGAAATTAACCAATTTCAGTCAACTTGGATTTATCTGTGGAATTTATTGATAGAGGATGGTGTGGAGGCCAGTTGCATCATGAGGCTCAAAAAAGGATTGGATAAATTAGAGGGAAAAGGTGCAAGCTAGCGCTAATAAGGGTGTGCAATTCCTTTTCCTTTTTTAAGATACTGAAACGAATGGAGCCCCATTTGTTTAGTAATTAAAGCCCCGAAAACGAATGAATAAGCAAATAACATTTATTTGCTTGCATTTGTTTTTGTTAAAAATATTTTTAAAAAGGAACCACACATGTACAAAATGGTTGCTGAGGCAGTTCTGTGCATGAGTGGCCCTTTTCCAAAATGGCGGCAACAGCGTTTCTGACATTTTGGAAAAGGGCAGTCAGTCTGCAGATGTGCAAATGGCCACAGCGCATGTGCAGACTTGCTGCTCTTTTCCAAAATGGAAAACGTGTGTAGACTGGCGGCTGTGTTCCATTTTGGAAAAGGGTGCACATGCACTAAATGGTCTGGTAACCATTTTGTGCATGCACATGCATTTTTAAAAAAATGTTTAATTTTAAAATAGTTTTTAAACAAAAAAGCTTATAAAAACAAAGGGTTTTTAAAAACAAAAATCCAAAAACAAATGGATTTTTTTTAAACAGAAAAAACCAAAAATGAATGAGTTAAGTTCTGCCCATCCTGTAATGGCTAAACTCCCATTGACTTCAAGGAAAGCTGGATTGTGCCTGAGGTCTGTAAATGGCTATTAGACAAGTTCGTCAGGGATGATGTGAAACCTGGTAGTGAACACCAGGAAATGGCTCACGCCATTACAACCTGTTGTGTTGTGCACTTCTGAAGCAACCAAAGGTGGCCACTGTTAGGAGACAGGATACTGGGCTAGATGAACCATTGATCTGACCCAGTATGGAACTACGCATGTTGTAAAGGGATAACTTGATCTCTAGTTCAGTTTTCTGGTATTTTGAACCTGCCACCCTGAAAGGCCTACTAGGTTAGGTGGCAGTTAATATATTTGCTTTTCATGCTGCATATTACAGCTTAATGGTTCAAATCTAGCCTTCAGTCCTGAATGAAAAATGTATTGGCTCTAGGGCTTAGCAAGATTCATTTACCCCCCTCCCCCACCAAAATTCTGGCCAGAAGGCTGGGGAGATTCAGGAGAGGGCACATAGGGCCCAAGAAGGGGAGAGTAGGGGTGGGAAGAGAGCTATTCCCACAGTGAAAGAATACTCAAGATGCCATCTGGATCCATCTTTATATGGGGCCAGCCAGGGGAAAGACCAGAGAAGGGATTTGCTACTGAAAAAAGTGTGTGTGTAAGGAGAATTAACAGAGATTTATTTGCATTGATTCCTGCAGCCCACAACAAGAGGGGCAGGCAAGTGTATGCTTCCTTCTAATTAGCGCAGTCCTAGACAGATGCATCCTGCAGCTGTAGGCTCTTCCTCCTCTGCATTACACAGTGTCTATATTTAGTCCCATTGTTAAGTCTGTCTTTGACTCCTTGCCAGGCTCACTACTCTGGTGGAACGTAAATTCAAGATGTGTGAATAATCATAGTGCTGGACAGTACGGGGAAGGAGCGAGCGTAAAACATGGAGAGTTGGCAGAGAAGTTTTCCTTTTTAGTCGGCCTGTTTCTAGGCACAAAAAAAGCAGATGGAGCTTTGGGATTTCAAGGGTCTTCCCTTCCCCCCCCCCCCCC